>VZRX01002021.1:56517-140688 GCA_013398075.1 Notiomystis cincta
GGAGGGTGTTTAAGTTTAATCTGCTCCGTCCCCCTCCCCCAGCCCAGGCTCGCTGTCCTCCATAGCGGATGCCATGTCAGGAGCTGCAGGGAGGCTATAGGAAGGACGGGGTTATAGCTCTCCTATATGCTCGAATCCCCGGGTGCTACCATTTTGTGACAGGCAATATACTGATGCCTTCCCTTCATGTGACCTTCGCATTCATCATCTGCAACTTGAGTAAATTGCAGACCGCGCTGCTTGGGTATCTGCTCCANTGTAAATTAATTGTATTAAGTTATGTACGGGTTTTAGTTATCGAGGTGTTTTTTTATGCTATGAGGAGCATGCAGGTTTCTGGTGACTTGCTTCAAAAGCAGTGACTGCTGATACCTGGTCAGATGCTTGCGTGGGTTTGTCTCTTTCAGCAAACTGCATTTGTGACAACATCTATTGGATCTCGTTCCCCCACCCCCACTTTTTCTTTTAAGCTGTTTGCTGTTGGATGGCTTATAAAGCTTTTCCACTGTTGGAGGGGTCTGTGGTGTGGATTAACTGCTTGTTTAGATGCAAGTAGCCTCAAATTCTGGACCTGTGCAAGGGACTCTTGGAGCAGTGAGTGCTGGGCGTAGTAGGAGGAAGGCACAGGGATTGTATCTTGTACAAAGAAAGCATGGTCAAAATAAAAAATTGTCTTCTTTGGTGTAGATTCAAAGAGTTTTGAAAAAATAAGAATATAAAATTTAAAGAGTTTGAGATCTTTGCTAGCTAACTTCCCAAGGTCCATGCAGTGTATCCCCTAGAGATGCTGGGATCATGCCAAGGGTAGGACATTGCAGAAACACATTTTACTGAGTCTCAGGTCATAGTCCAGGATCCACTTGTTTGTCCATAGTCACAGAAAAAAACGAAACAATTCCTGCCACCCAAGTGAAAAACTTGTTGGACTGTAGCTTTCTAAGAAGGGGAAAATGGATCTTCTGAAATCTGTGAGCGAAATGGGTTCACCTGTTGGCTCTGCTGTTTTCATACTTTCTAAGGACTGGCAGTCGAGCCTCATAAATCCTTTTTAGAGGATCTGTGCAGGCAGTGCTGCAGTGGTGTCGTAGATAATGTTGGGCTGCTGGGCCAGAGGATGGTTTATTGAAGTAAGGACAGTCGGTGTATTGGGGTGCACTGCTCCTCTCCTTTACACCAACCACACGGGGGGATTTACTAATCCTTGGTGCATCTCCACTGGCACCAGTTTAGAAGTGGGGATTTTACCTGCTTGCTGGAAAATATAGGAATTCGATTGTCTTCTGTCTCTTTCTGACGACTCCTGTCACAGGAGAACTTATGACCTCCCCGTGTCCCATCAACTGTCTCTCTAGCAGCAAGTTATAGTGCTGTGGCTTTTAGAAAATGAAATAATGAAGGTCCCCTGAGCAGGAGCTGAGAGCTGTCTGTAGAAAAGCATTTAGAGGAAATAATTGGAGGGGAAATGGAAAATGTCAGTGTGAAGAGGTCTTTCTCCATATGATACCCTTGAGTGCTGGCTAGTTTAGAGACTGGTAACTTGAGACCTCTTACCACAGAATGTATGTGTATATGCTGCAAATCCCAATCCTGTTAAAATAGCATTGGGGCCCTGCTGTAATGTATAGTCTCTTTTCTTTCCGTGTGGGTATTGGAAACCATGATAAGGAGCTATGGAAATAGTACCCAGAATAAGCATGGCTCCTCAGTGTAATTGTGATAGGGGCTGTTTTCTTGTCTGAGCAGTCGTAAGAAGAAATTGTGTGTAGACCTACTGTGCACAAATACAATTATTGCTGTAGTGTGGACATGACATATGTCACTGCTCCAGCTTGAGACCAGGATGGTGGTGCAGCTATTGCTCAGCAGCTGCTCGCTGCACAGTGAATGTGAGTGCTGATGAGTTTCTCTCTGAGTGGATGGAAATCTGTGCAGGAACAAATGCTGATGTGGTTGGTCCTGGCTGATGTGTGCGATGCAGACACTTCCGCAGAGGGGCTGGAGGCCCTGCCAGGGCTGGTTTCCCTGCTTGGGATCTGCAGGGCTCCTTTCAAATTGTCATCAAGTCCTGTTTCCCTAACAGGACAGCACACTTGCCCCCTGCCAGACCTGTGCTGTGGCTATGCAGGGCTTCAGTCCAGGGCTGCTGCAGGCACCTTGCAGTAGCACTGAGCCCCACGTGCTGGAAGCCCCCAAGCAGGGAGGAATGACACTGCCTGCAGTCAGTCTTTAGTTACATGTCTTACCAAACAAATATTTTTTTTTTCCTCCTGAATGCAATGGCTTACTAGCTGCTGCTAATTGCTTTTCCAGTGACACTTACTCTGCTGTTAACAGATTATCCAACAGTGCAGAGCTTGTATTTATACTACCAGATGTCAGTGTGGCTGCTATGTGTGCTTTTGCTGCTGGAGTCTCAGCATGGTGAGTTGGACACCGACTGGTGGTGATAAAATCACTGAAGAAATGAGAAGCCATGGAGAAGCCACATTTGTCCACAGAGTGGTTTATCCTGGGCCCCAGAACTGGAAAGAAGGTTAATTGGGTGAGCTCCAGGCATTTCCTGTTAGTGTGGTTATAGGCTTGTAGGATAACTCAGGTTGGAAGGGACCTCGGGGATCATTTAGTCTGTTCTTAAGGTGTTGTTACTTCCCTGCTGCCTCCTTTTCTAAATAAATAGGTCTTGGAGTAGGCACCTGTACCAGCAAAATTGGTCTGATAAAAAGAACAAAGCATGTGGTATGTGCTAATTTGACTTGAGAGCCCAAATGACTGAGGAGGTTGTACGAGACAGCCCACAAGGCTGTTTGTATAATCATCCATGTTCATGCCACTCTGACTTTGCCATGTGAAAATAACAAATATGTTTTCTTTAAATCCTATGATCTCAGAGCACTGTTACACAAATCTTTGGATTTGTGGGAGTATTACTGTTATCTGTGCTTTACAAATAGGAAAACTGGAAGCATTGGGCAGTGTTCAGCTGGCTCCCAGAGTGTCTGAGCCTTGTGGTGGTGTCTGATCCAAGGCAGGGTGCTGCTCAGCCCTGCTGGGACAGCTGCATTGCTCTTCATGGGGAAAACAAGGCACCTCTGACTTCTCCAGAACAGATGGTTTCAGGGGGCTGCTGAGGAGGCAGTGACTAAGGGCTGGGAACAGTGGGTGGAAGGACTTGAATGGAGATGAAACCATCTTGTTTATGATCAAGGGACCTAAGCAGTGCCAAAGTTGTGGGAAGTGAATCAGTGTTTACTTGACCCCAGACCTGAGCTGGAATCTGGTACCCCACAAGCATGGTCTCTTGGAAGCTGTGCACCCAGAATAGGGGTACTTAGCAGTCTGTCTCCAGCCTCTGATGGTATATGCTGAATTCCCTGATGTTTGTGTGTTGCCTGGAAGGAATCAGGAGAAAGGTGTGAGCCTAAAATCAACCATGTTGGGGTAACCTTGCCCCTCCTAACACACTGAAATTTCCACATGGGTAAAAGAGCAGGGAAAATGCAGCACTGTGATGCCTGTGGCAGTGGAAAGGCTGAATACTCATTAGGCATAGCTGCAGTAATTGCTGTGGCAAAATCAGACACAGGCCTGGCAGCGTCTCTCTGCCTTTCTGTGCCCCGTACTGGTGATGCAAAGCTACATCCTGAAGCCTCAGGGTTTAGTTTAGTTTGGCTTCAGGTATAACTTTGAGGAGCAACTTAATAACTTCCACAGCCATTTAGTGATAAATACACCCCTGAGATATGATGAGGGAATGCCTTCCTTGATAACACATACTCTGCTTTGTTATGGAAAGCTTCCCCAGCAAAATACCTTCAGAGGCAAGAGCAGTATTTAGCAACCATGTAGAAGTGAAGGATCCTAAAGAGATGCATAAAGAGATCCAGATACTTGGCCTGTTCCTGCAGGAAAACTGTTTTGTTGATGATCTTTGTGCTTTTAAGTTGCTCAGGCTTCTGCTGCAGTATGTGCTTTGTGAGCTTGAGTGTTGAGGACTGAGTGTTCAAATCTTGTAAAAGTCACAGCTACATTATGTAGCTTGGGGATGTCTGTTGTACTGGGCAATGCTGAGCATCACTGCAGTACTTCAGGAGCAGATTTAAATTTAAACCGGAAGATACATTCACATGTGCCTTGGCCACAGAAGAGGTTCTTAAGTGTGATTCTTCTAAATTTTTGAGGGTTCTGATTTGAGATATGTGCTGGCAGAGAGATGATTAATTGCAAATCATAGACCTTTAATTGTTGTATGATAAATACATCTGTGAGCTAGTCAAATCCTGTCGTGTATTTGCTGCTTAAAAACACAGGCACTGCTTGTGAATGGAATTAGGGTTGCAGTGAATGGTGTAAAAGCCTGGAGTAGGATTCTGCTGCTTGGACAAATAAATTATGGTCAGATAAGTCCTTCAAATGGCAGCCAGTCTTTGGTCTCCAGTGAAGAAAATACCTGTTTTCATCTTGGGTTAATTGGGGAAGGAAGAAAATATGGAGCATTGGGGGAAATGGGTAATACGTTACAGCAGACCCCAAGCTAAAATAATTTCAATGAAGAGAAATCTGTAGAGCTCTGAGCAAACACTTGTGGGAGGAGGAATGCTAGAAAGAGATACATAATTAAGTTAAAACATAACATAACTTAATGGACAGCTGTGAGGGAAAAACCTGTGAATTTCAGTGTTCGTAGATGCAGCAGCAGTGTCTGCCTGTGTTTGTTGTCAATTTATTTTAATCCTATAGGGATTGGCTTGAATAAGTACAAGTCTAATATTTTTTCTACTTCCTGCAGCAGTTACATGTTCTCTGCAGATCTTGCTGGCTGAATCTTTCAGCTTGACTCTTTAGTGATGATCTCGTGTTTCTGGTAACTGCCCACTAGCCTTATATTCTCTAGAGGAAGAGATCTTTATGGCATGTCTCAGATCATATCAGAATTTACCCAGGGAAAGGAAACCAGCTGTACTCCAGTGGGGAAGCTGGTGCTCAGTGTTGTGCAAGTTGGTGTTTGGACCTACTGGTGTGTGAAAATGCCAGGTTGCCTTGTCATTGCTGGAATTCATCACCTAATGGCTGACAGATCAGAGATGCTGCATTTCCTTGTGTGGACTCTTCCTTGTTAGCATAATAATCCTCAAGCTGAGAGTCTTAGAACATCTTGAGATTTCTTTATTAGTCCTTACTGTATTTTGAGTTAAGTAAAAGTGAATTTTTTTGTGTGTTTGTTCAGTAAACAGGATGCAGTGATACAAGGCTGTAAAGAGGGAACGGAGCCAGTGGGAAAAGGAGTCAGAAGTTCCCAAAAGCTAAACTTTCAACTGCTTCTGTTTCTTAAAACTTGGTGTGCTTATCACACAGCCAAAAAACCTAAATAGAACCAGGCAAAGCAAAGGTGACCTACTATTTTTAAAGGGTACTGATTGTTTTCAGAAGCCATTCAATATCTATCTGGGAATTCCAAGCCAAGTCTTTGACCCTGACTTTTCCAGATGCTCAGGGCAGGCAGAACTCTGCTAGACTTAAATAGGAGTGGGAGTCTGTCTGCAACACCTCCTATCTGAGGCAGCTTCTGAAAATGTTATTCTAAGGCAGGAAGTTAATCCCCTTCCTGATCTGGTGAATTCCCGAATGTCCCTACTTTGTACTTCACGTTTGAGTCTGTCTGCACAAGCGTGAGTAAAAATTCTGAATAAGGTTTTTTAAGATGGATCTTTTTGAGGAGAAATGGAAGCAGCTTACAACTTAGCATAAGTTAATCAAGAAAGCAGTTCTTGCTGTGTTCTAGCTGCTGGGGTGAAACTTACTATGATGCCTTGAGCAGTGAATTTATTGGACAAGAGCAAACCCATGTGTGCTCCACCCATGTGAGCCAGTACTTAGTTTTTTGTTTCAGGCAGTTCATGAGTAGCAAAACCAGAAGAGTTAGTGAAGAGGTGGCAGGCAGTCATCTGGAAGCATATGGTGTTCAGCCTATGTGAAATGTAAAATTGGTTTTGAGGTGGCGTCTGTGAAAGGAGATTTATTGATAATATGCAGGGTAAACCTACTTCCTTGATATGCCACTTTAAAAAAAACCACCCAAAAAACTTTGGGTGTAATACTTTTTTCCTTCTTGGACTCACAGTTCTGTAACCATATGAGTCAGAGTAGTGCTGGTTGGGAGGAGAGATGAAACTAAATCTGGTCCAAAAAAAACCAACCCCAAACCCAGAAGTCTAGTCATGCATGGTGGGAAAAAGAGTGGGACAGTTTCTCATTCTGCTTGAAATTTTCTCTCCCTGGCCTCCGACCTGGTTTTGCATATTCTGATAGAGAGTGGAATCTCATGGTTAAGGAATATTGTCTCATTACAGACAAATGGGCATGTTCAGCCTTGAGGTAGAATTCTGTTCTTTGCTCTGAAGCTAAATTCTCAGTGATTATTTTTTATTACATTTATTATATTATTATTATATAGATATATATGTATATTATTATTTTTATTACATTTTTCTCCATCCTTAAAGGAGAGTCTGTTGATGTCTCCCATGACATGCAGGTGTATGTCATTAATGGACACTTGAAATAACACTGGAAAGGGTTAAGCATAAAGTGATAAACTGTTTTTCTTAACAATAAATGAAACCTCTGTAAAGATGGCACTGCAATGTCTAATTACTATAGATACTGGGTGAGCTACAGAGAGAGGGCTGAGAACATTTAAATGTTTGCTGATGAGCAGGCAAGACTGCACTAAAACACTGTGATGGGCAACTGAGGGCACAATTTAATGTTAGATATTTAAACAATTATTTCAGGTGACTCATTGATACTTTGTACTTAGGTCCAGCTTTGTTTTCAAAGTCCTGTGAGTGAATATTTTAGTAACAGTTGAATATAAAGTGGCTCCATAGTTTTCTTAAGCTGCCTTATGTAGATGGGCAGACAACAAAATTAAGTTGCTGGTGTTTGCTTCCTTTGTGACCTTCAGGTTTGTCAGAGCTCTCAGCCTGGTGCTGACTGTAGTACATAACAACAAATTCCACTTTTGCTTTCCTTCAAGACACAGCACAGGAAGAATGAGCCTTGAGTCTGAAATCTAACAGTGTCTCTGTTTTCTCCAGAGCATCTGACATGGCAAGTTTTGGCAGACCCAGCCATGACCAAATGGAAGTGAGATGGTCCCTGGTTAGTAGCTTCTTGCAATTCAGCATAACATCTTTTGGAAGCTTCTTGGGAGCAGACGTTATGCAAGCTCCTCAAGCTGTGTCTTGCTGACTGGAAACAAACTTGCCAGCTTCTGCCATTTTTCTGCAAGTCTTGTGACTTGTGTGGCTTTTCTTGGAACCCTGGCCACAGCAATTGAGCGAACAGAAGAGCAGTGTAGCTTTTGTATTGAAAACAGCAATTTCTAACGTGAAGGTTTGAGGGTATTTTTTTTCCTCTAAAAGATGCTGTGTCCCTAAATGCTTCTGGAACAAGTATAAAGAATCCCAAAACTTCTAAGACCTGCATTGTCATCTATTCCCTTCCTAAAAATCAGGGCTTAGTCTCAAAACTATAAGCTCTGCTAAAATAGTTGCATTGCAGTCGCAATGAACAATAAATGAGGTTTGGAATAAACCCAGTACCTCACTTGTGACGGAAATGGGAATTGAACTGGAGTCTCTGGGGCTGAAAATACTATTTTAATAATGTATTGCCTCAACAGTCTCCTTTAACTCTCCCTTTCCTGTTTCTTATGGCTTTAGGCTGCATTCTTGCAGCTGTGTGGAAGGGTGAAGAGTTAATACAACTATAACAAACATGGTGAGTGCTGGGCTCCTGTCTGACTGCTCTGACTGTCATTTTGGGGCTGGGAAACACTCTTGCTGGAAGAGTGGCCAGAGTAGTATATGTGATGCCTAAGAGAGGACACAGCCAGTGTTAAACTGATACTGCTGTGGATTTTGGCTGCAAAGCCAGGCAGTGTTGCTGTAATGCTGTATAAAAGCTGATCATAAATTGCAGCTGTATTTCAGAGTAGTTTTTCAGCTGCATTCAGACCCTTTCTTGTATCAATAGGCAGAAGTCTACAGAGATGCTGAGCAGTTGGTTCTCAACATCTGCAAATGTTTTCACAGCACAGCTAACTTACCCTGGAGAGCATTAGGAGAAACTACAATTTTTCCCTTTTTTTTTTTTTAAATTGAGAATGGAGATCCAGGGATGGGGGAGGCGGTGCTGAATTTCTTATAACAAGGAAAGAGGTACCTAAAAGCAAAAATCTTGAAGTCTTTGTTCAGTTCCTCCTCTTTGTCTTCCTGCCAGTCTTACATGTGTAAAGACAGAGTAAGTTACGTAGGATCTGGCTCAGGGCTCTGGCAAATTAACAGACTATTTCAGCCTCGAGAGCTCTTCCTCATCTGACTTCACAAACCTCTAAAAATGAGGCTTATAATGACTGTCCATTTGCCACCTGCCTTCCAGCACAGGAACAATTCCCTGTCAGCAGGGAAATATATCTGATGATCTGTTAGTTCAGAATTAAACCAATAAACAACAAAACTCTAAGCCTCACAGGTTTTATGCTCACTGACTTGTTTATGATTTACTCTGAGCCTACACTGCTCTGGGTCAGGATGGGACCCCTTGATTCTAATACATGCTAGGTTTTCTCTCTTTCTGGCTGCTGTGATCTCTTGTGTAATCTCTGGCTATTTCTTAAGCTGATTGTGCTTTTACTTTTAATAGAAGCTCCTCTATGAATAGCTGGGAATTGCCTGAGCACGGTGGTGGCCTTGAGAGGAGATCTGTCGCAGTGGGGTTAAAGCTGTGGGTAAGGAGGAGGTTGGTACATTCAAAAGGCAGGATACCCTCAGGGACTGGTGCATGACATGTGTCACACTGCAGAGCTGATGCTGCAGCTCCAGCACTGAAACTCAGGTCACCTCTTCTACATCATGCAGCTCTCAGCAGAGATCCCAGCAATAAACTTCTTCCCCCCGGGCTGTGCTACTTTCATTTGTTCCTGTTCCTCAGAATTACTCTGCTTATGCCTATTCATACAAGATGTGTTTATCTCAGGCCTGCAAACTACCAGGCACCCCAAACTCATTTTGGAGAGAGAAATCCATTTCCTGAATGAATTTGTATAGACTATTGAGGAATGACATTTAAAGAATGTTTACTGCAAAAGAATAAGTGAGTTATTGCATTGGCACTTGATATTTTGCCAACTTCTGCTTGGACAAAGTTGAACTCACATTGGACACCTGGAGGGGCAAAAGCAGATGTCTTAGAAATCAGTGTATTGGTTTAAACAAGTGGAGTGGAGATACAAGGGGGAGAAGTTTAGTTTAACCCTTTACTTGTAGGAAATAAGGGAAGGAATGGAAGGCTGTAAGATTGTGGGGTGTCCAAGTCACTATGCCACAGTTTTACTATCAGAATGCCCACTGATAAGGCAACACCTGTTTTGATCTTCCTTTTTTTTTTTGTTGAATTTAAGCCCAGCCTTTTTGTCACCTCCCATGGTCACTGCTCAAATTTGACTGGAGCAAAATGTGCCTTGTGAGAAGTGTTGTTCCACTGGCACATTGGAATCAGACAGGAGGTCAGAAGCTCATTTCTTCTGGGACTATTGATCCAATTTTTGTTCTGATACAGCCTGAAATGGAGATGTCTGGTGTGGTTTTTTAAGGAGAGTTTAATGCCTCTGACTTTTCTCTGCACTAGAGGTGCAATCAGTCTGTTGGGTCTTCTTCAAGGGCTTAAGAGGCAGTGCCTCTGCACCATGTTCCCAGCCCGGGGTTGATCCTAATTATATCTGGAGGTGCAGTGAATAGCAAGGAGCCTGGCACTGTTCCTGCATACTTCTCCAGGCAGAGCAGAGATGTAAACTGGCATCTTAAATTCCCTCTGTGGGGCAGCCACACACTGTGGGCAGTTTGGTCAGGATGCCTGAGTGCAGCATAACTCTGTTACCCCATGGAATTCTGTCCTTCCTGCCTGGCCTGTTGGAAAGGAAGCAGGCTACCTCCCCATCCACAACACACTCTGCCTCTTACCACTGAGATAAGCTGTTGGGGTACATGCATTCAGCTTTATAAACCCACAATGTGTGGCAGCTAACAGCACATCATGGCTGGTTGAGGTACCGTCCTTCCTCATGCAGCTTCCCTTTGGGTTTGTATCTGTGGGCTCATCAAAGTCACTTTGCCTTTCCCAATGGACTCTTTCAGTTGTCTGTACCCTTTAAGGAATTCAGGCTTTGGGCAGCCTGTCTCCTTTTCTAGCACACAGTGCTGTCTGGGAGTGGAGGAAGTGTCATGCTGCAGTGATGAAATGTGCCTCCAGCTACATTTGTTCTTCTCTTGGGTCTTGCAGCAAATACCAGGACTCCAGAGGTGGAGTTTTGACAAGAATCTAGGATTATACTTTTGATATCTTTGAATTTGCCATTGTACCTGGTTTCCTTCACTGAAGGAGAGAAGGACAAAAAGGGGGATAGCCCCCTTTTTAGCCAGACCCTCCATGGGATGAGTAGTGGAGTATTAGTTACTGCTGCACAGTATAAGGGTGTCTCTGAACACAGGAGAGCCTCTGCTGCTGGGCAGCCTTTAGTCTGGACTCAGCTGCAGCCTGGCTCCAAAGATTAAGACACTGGTGGTGGGAAATAGCAAGGTCAGCCTGCTGCTTGTCAGTCTTAGCATCCATTAATCCTAGGGTGTTATTGTGGCTGTGCTTTCCCATCAGCCATTCCCGTCCCAGAGTTTTAGTGTACAGCTTGTCCTTTTGTTTTCTCATAGCTCAAGTTGCAGGTGCTGAACAGGTCATGTTTTTCAAGGCTGCAGCCTTCTGTTATAGCAGAGCCAGGGGTTGTTGGTAGATTTGTTTGTGCCAAAGCAGAGCAGTGTTGCTGCAGTGTTATGACAGATCAGTGCGGCTTGAAAAAGAGACAAAGATGCTGGGTCATGGGTTTACCTTTCTGCCCTTAAAAAAAACCTGTTTCTTCACTACCCTCATAGGGACTGAAGTAATTTGATGCTCTGGGGTGTTGCTGCTGCCCTGGTATTGTCTTCTTGGAGACTGTCTGGAAATTGCAGGGAGATTTTTGCCAGGGTATGTATGCTTTTGAAGTAGCAATAGGAAAACTTGCTTTTGTGCTGTGATGGTGAAAATTAAGCAAAACAGACATAAAGGTCTGATTTATAGTTTCTGGGGTGGAGAATACATCATGCAGTGCAATATTTCTGGTGTTACTTTTGTTTTTTTTTTCACATGAGTAAAACCAGCCTTGTTTCCTTTCTCCTGGGAATGTAATTCTTGAAATCAAATCTGCATTTTCCACAAATGTGTAATCCTTACTGCCACATCCATTCAGGATACACCAGGCTGCTTATTCTCTTGAGTTCCCGATATTGTCATGCAGAATCAGTGCTGTATTATTCTTTACTGTGACTATCCCAAGGCAGCAAACAAAATCCAGGACTTCATTTTCTGTTACTCAGAAAATCCAGAGGAAGCTGCACAGCAGCAATGCTGCAATTTCCCTCTCTCTCCAGCCTCTGCTTCCCCAGCTCTGCAGCCTGGAGTCAATGCGGCATTTGCTATAACGGGCAGTGACTTTTTGAGATCAGGCAGTGCACTGTAGGCTGTACCACTCTCTAAATAATTCTCCACAGCAAAATGCAGAGCTCCAAACAGGAAAATGCCTTTACAGTTGTTTACCTGCAGAAACACAGAGTAAATTGGCTCACAAGTGCACGTGAGATGCTGGAGTGTTCTGTTTTGATTTCCCATCTGTGTTCTACGTCCTCACGTATTCTGGACTAACCCATCTGCAGGAAGATAGCAGGGAGGGAGCTGGCAGAAAACTCAACCCTCAAAATGGAGGAGGGGAAGAATATTCCTGATTAATTCTCTCACAGTAGAGATGAACCGAAGCAAATGACATTTTGGATGAGATGGTCGGGCTTGTATGCTGGGAGTGCCTCTTGTTTCTCCTCCAGACTCTTGACCTGTAACTGTAGATATTTGCTTAAAAACCTCAGCGGCTTGGGGCTGATGCCCACCAGTGAGGGATGCAGGAGCTGTGTGGACATCAAACTGATTTGTTTCTATGGAAACAGTAGATTTCACCATGTTTTTGGGAAGTAGGAGGGGAATTATCCCCCTGGGCCTGGTTCTGGCTCTCAGATTGGATTGGTTGCTGCACAGCAATTGTAGAGCAGCAGCCCATGAAGGGATTATCTATCAGTCAGTGATCACAATTAGGGAGAGAAACACGTGGCTCCAATCTGGTCCCATTGTGGGATTCCCAGGGTCACAGCCCTCCATGGCACTTAAAAACAAAGAGTCTGCCCTTGGCTGCTCATAGCCCCAAACGAGGGCTGCCTTACAGTCTGCACCCAGGCTCCTCAGCTGGGAAGGCTGGCAGAATGAGCTGTGCTTGTCCCTCACCACAACTTTTACACAGGAGCTGAAAACCATTTGTGGTTGTCTACAAGGTCTGGAGGAAGCTGAGGTCTTTCAGACATGCTTCAAGTGAGGCTTGCTTATGAAATTATTGTATGTCCAATTTGTTGTATTGCTCTCAGAAAGTCCCCAGCACTTGGAAGTGCTGTGACTGGGGGTGATGATTTTGAGACCTTTTTTCCAAAAATGAAAGGTATCCTCATGAAACCACCGAAGGAATCAAAGCATGAATATAAACCTGGAACAGGTTCAAATAAGAAGAGTTATTATTAAACCCCATATATTCCTCATGGTCTGTAGAACTGAGTCTCGTCAAACGGGCCTGGTGCCCTTGTGCAAGATCCCAGTGTTGGTTCTTCTGAAGGAGTTAACCAACACCTCTGTACAGGTCCTAAAGGCACTTACCTATCCAGGCTCTAGCATTGACTGAGAGGGAGAGCTTGGATTTCTAGATAGAAAGCAGGCAGATCATGGAAAACTGATCCAAGGGTAATGCCTGTTTGTGTTTGAACCTTTTCCCAAGGTTTCCCTTGTTTCCTACGAATGTAGGATGGGAGCTGTAGGACTGCCTCTGATGGGGAGAAATTCTGTTTGCTCAATTTCTGTCTTCCCTTACTGTATATAGGGATCTCTAATAGTCGATGTTATGTAATCTGAATTAGGATAAAGGGCAGCTTCTAGCAGAAATTCTTGCTTTATGCTTTGTTGTACGGCCAGTAAGTCAATTGGATGGGATAATCCTGGTTATGGATTTGCAGGGGTGCATCAGAAGAATGCAACAATATCTCTGCCTTACTTTCAGGTCATCTAAAAATATATATATATATATACCCTGAAAGTCAGGCCAGATTCTGCTGTAAGGTCTGCCAAGCATAAAGCTGGGGTGTGCTGCCTTCTTTGGAACTGCTGTAGATGTACAGCAGCAGAAATGCCTGGGGCAAACTCTTGGCTATGCCTGTTTAGTCTGCATGCTGGCAGGCCCCCAGGCCATTGACCAGAAGTGCAAGAGTGCCTGTGACTTCCTTGGAAGTCTCTTGCCCTGTGGAAGCAGGGCAGCCATGAGGGCTCTGTAGTTGTGCATCTGATTAACTGGTGCACAGCAGCTCCAGCACAGCCATGACTTGGCATGATGCACACAGCTGTCTTCCAGATTTTGATGTATCCTGAAGCTAGTGGAGTGTGAAACAGAAAAATCAGCCCAGAGGATTCAAATGAAAATAAACAATAGCAAAACTTATCTTATCCTACTGCTTCCAGCAACCTAGAGAGAGGCATGTACAGGAGAGGGGCTGAGATGCAGAGAAAGGAGATGTGGAAAGATTGAATGAGAGAGGCAGCAACTGCTATGGATGGCTCCTGGGAACCAGTCTGTGCAGTGAGAGATAAGCCAGAAAAGCAGAATTTAGTGTGCTCAGGGAGGGATGGGAGAGAGCTGTTTCCAAGGGAGCATTCATGTAAAAATTGCTGTGTGCTTTCCTTCTGGCTTTAGCAGTGTTAAGGAAGGTGCTGCAGGCAGAACTCTGAACACAGCCACTGCAGCTGAAGTATCAGTGATGTGAGAGAACATTGCCCAGGGTGTCCCCTCTCAGTGTCTGAGCCCCCTCAGCCCACATGTGGCTCAACAAACATGTTCTGAGTGGGAAAAACACATTTTTGATTAACTCCTGATGTTCAAGGCATGTGGGTCCTCCCAGAGACACAAAAGCACATGAATATGGCAGTGCCTTCCAGTATCAAAAATCTTTTCCCCCTCCTGTAGGAAAGATCTGGACACTACCAAAAATTACCCAGACAACAGTACTGAGCACTGTCACCTCTGTATGTGTAGATCAGTGGCCAGTAGTTGTGTTGTGTCCCAGAGTGAGGAGACCAGCTGATGATGAAATGACTGAGATGGAAGCTTGAAATTCGACTTCTGTCCCTCCGTGGCACATCATTTACCCCAAATGTCAGTGAAACAAGCCTCACCATTATGCCTGTCCACGAGGAACTGGATTTAATTGGCCAAACTCATTGTGTAGGCTTTCAAACAGCCAGGCATGCAGCTTTCTATGGAGGTGGATTCTCTTGGAGGGGGCAGTCTCCTGAAAGGTTTCTTGTCTTTTCAGCAGAGCCTGTGGTGTGGGGTCATTGTGGTTTTTGAAATGTTGCATTTTACAATAAATGTAGGTTTCTGATGTGGCTTTATGGAGTTTATATGTTAACTCTATAAATACACTATATTTTTCTTATTTTGAATGAAGTGAGAGCACAGTGTGGGGAAAAAAGATACAGGAGACAATTCTTGTGGTGAGAATCATGTCAGTTCTGGAGCAGAATGTGGTGTGAACATGTAATACTAGTACTGCTACACTTATTTATTACACTGAATTAGCACCATTGCTGTCCTTTAAAGACCTCAGTGCCTCAGTCTGCACAAAACCTCTGGCAGAACATCCCTCACTTGCTGTGATACCACCCTGTGCTGCTATCGGGTGCAGCTCTGCACAAAGGAATTGAACAACTCGAGGCAGATTGGGAGAAGGTGCCAACTGCAGAAGTTACTTTGTACTTCATTCCCTACCCTCTCTGACTCGTGTTTGCAAGTTATCCAGTATTATAAAAGTGTCCAGTTTATTCTGGCACTTGTGTTTTGCCCTGTTTGGGCAGCACCTGTGAATTTTCTGGGACTGTCTCTGGGAACTCACCTTAAGCACAGCAAACTCCTACACTTGAGAGGCTGCTTGGCCCTTCTGCTTACTGGCTTGGGGAGCTGTGCTGGGGAGAAGTGGCCAGGTGTTGGAGAGGCTGTTTGAGGGTCAGAACTATTTAACAAAGCAATTGTAAGTGTTCCAAGCCAGCACAATAGTGTTAACCTCCCTCTGCACTATTGTAAATAGGAACTCAAGGTACAAGGCAGTGGAAAGACTTCTCTTTAATTTTTTTGTTTCTCCTAACATGTATATTATGATGACACTCATGAACTATTGCCTGTCTTTATTTTTCACAATTGTTTTCTTGAATAATGAATCATTGTGCACAATAATATTGCCAGTATACTGGAAAATGGTGTATGTACAATAGATCTTTATTTCTATATGTATCCATTGTGTGACCAGTACCAATTGCATCCTAAGAAGTCACATTATACTGAGTGCTTATGGAATTGCTCTTGTTCACTGTGGACTAGGCATGCTTGTGCTGTGGAGATGGGCTGATAAATAACACACATCCTCTGGCTTAAAGTTATCTAAAGGTGCTAACCTTAATGGAAAAAACCATGGCTGAACTAGGAACAAGACATACTGTATGATTATGAGTCTGTATGACTGGTGTCCCAAGTTCACATGATGCAGTATGGAAAGAATAGGAAAGCTGAGGGCAGAGAAAAACAGAATAGCAGGTTGATGGATGGTTTTGTTCATAATGCACTTGGTTTTAATGCTTGCTGTTCCTCTTGGCTTGTCTGGCTTTTTTTTTAGTTGAGAAGCACTTTGGCTCAGGCGAGAGAAGAACTCACAGAGCCAACAAAGTTAGCAGGAAACTCTGAATCTGCAATGCAGCCCTCTTGGCAACCTGCTGGGTGGCAGAGGAAAGAACAAATATGTCCTTGTTCTTGCCTCACACCTGAGTTATGGAATTGCTTACGAATGCATTTGCATGTTGCCTGAAGGATCAGACCAGGAAGGTGCTCCAAGGGCAGTCCTGCATCCTTCTTCCTTCTAAATGATGTCTGTTGTGAAGGAGCACCAGGAGGTAGTGACCAAGAAGTACAAAGCTCCTACTGTTTCTGAAGTGTTTGTTTTAGGAGTTAATACAATAATTAGTAAATATTTTTAGTGTGGGATTAATGTGCCCCATAGGTGTCAGCCTGTGTCTGAAGGATTCATTCTGATGTGCTGAAATAAAAATGCTTGAAAATACAAGTGCTGTGAGATGAAGTGTTGTTCAGAGAATGTATAAGCTGTCCATAAAATGCAGCTTGTATGAAGATGTCAGTGTTGCTGATGGCTGCAGTGATCAGAAGAATCATATGTCAAAGGTACCAATAGCACTACATTGGCTTGGGATTCTTGTAAAGCACTGTGCCATCGTGAGCTAGGGAGGAAATCTTGCTCTGGATGTGTGAGAATGATGAATGATCAATTATAAGCCTTGACAGATGAAAATGGTTTGAAGCTTAAGCAGGAGCAGGTCTGAACTGTGTAACAAGACAGTAAAATCCATAGGGACAGAGCTGTATTTCTTGTGGTATATTGGCACAGTGCTTTGTGCATTGCAGTTCTGATTGAATTGCTGTCTCCAGGCACCACCAGAACACAGGAAGTTACAAATACTCGAATTAAAATACAAACAGCTGTGTGAAATTATGGAGGCTATGTGAATTTTAATTTTCTGAAACTAATATAATCCAAACTGGGGATTAATCACGTCCCTTAATACCCTGTTTGTCTATAGATGTTTAATAAGAAATCAAATTGAAATTAAATGATCAGATGCTGGTGTTCCCTTCTGTTCTTTGCAACTACTTTTATGTCTTCATAAACTGCTGTTTTGGCTCTTTAATTGAGGCTTTAACTTCTCTAGTGCATTCTAATTCAAGAATCTCAAAGGTCTGACAAACAGTTGACTGCGATGATGCTGTGTTGGTTTGTCTAGACTAGGCCTAGATTTGTATTTCAGAGCCCTCTACAAACAGCTTTCTGAGCCTTCCAGCTTCTCCAGAGACAGGGAAAGCAAGTATTTGGGGTGTGTTCCATGCAGAACAAGAGATGGTACTGTGGACTCTGTTCTGGTTCTGACTGCTGAAGAGTTCTGTTGCAACTTCAGTGAAGACAATAACATGCATAAAAAAAGCTTTCACTCAAAGTCCTTTCAGAAATACAGATTACCGGTATATGGAGAAGGTGCAAAACTTGAATTTGGTGGAAAGAGGGAATAAACAATGCTCATATTTGCAGTGGAAGAGAATCTATGGAGAAGCAGTTGCAGCCTGAGCTGATGTGTGGGGGTGCCATTCTTGCCTTTCTCTGTTAGGAAGTTGTGGTTATCACTTCTGATATCATGACTACAGGGTCAGAGAGAGGTTTGCAAATACCAGATTGCTGGATTGAAACAGCACAGTAAATGTTACAGGAATCTCTAAGCCTTAGAGCCCAAACCTAAAGCAGTGAGCTGACACTTCTGGCAAAGCATGAAGGGACAGACTGGCTCATGCAATCACTTGTCTTGTACTTATCAGGATTGAGAGCATTTATTCCAGCA
This sequence comes from Notiomystis cincta, assembly GCA_013398075.1. Classification (NCBI taxonomy): domain Eukaryota; kingdom Metazoa; phylum Chordata; class Aves; order Passeriformes; family Notiomystidae; genus Notiomystis; species Notiomystis cincta. Next base: position 74,194 of record VZRX01002021.1, read on the forward strand.
AAGCTGGTGGACCAGGCACAACATGCCCCTGACAGTCACTGAGATGCTCTAAGACTTGCTCCTGCTCCAGAGATCTCACTATCTCATTTAACAGGAAAACATCAGATCAAGTGTTTGACCAAAGGAGTAAACAAGTATTCTTTGATCTTAGCAAACTGTGTGAGTGTGGACACAAATGAGCTGCTGCTGCAGCAAACGAGCTCACCTAAGTATCTTTAATGGACAGTCACATTTTCTTTAGTGTAGCAACAGTGAATAAACACAAGAAACATGTCTGAAAGTTTCAGTGTGTGCCTCTTCAGGTGATCCCAAGCTTTCTGTATATATCCTGCTTTTTTTGATTGCATCTATCTTTGCTTCCCTTTCCATAGAATATATGTTGATTTATACCAGCAGTTTGTCAATCTTCTTTGTTTTATGAATAGTCTGGGCAAAGTGTCTTTGGTTGATGATACTTTTAACTTCTAATCCTGTGTGCTGTGCAAGTCATTAAATGAATTCTAAAACTTGTTGATAGAGCAAAGGTGGGGTTTTTTTGTTCACTAATAACCTTTTTGTTCTGTAGGATTCTAAATTACCTATTGCATGAAGGCTTTTTGTATATAGTGTCTGGCTTTAGTTAAAAACTTCAAACAAACCAACAACACAATTAAGGAAACCCCAATTCCCTGTGCCCTGATTATAAATGTGTATTGTTGCATGACATCAAGATCACTTTAATGTGTTTTCAGGCTGTTTGGATTTTGTTTCAGTGTTGCTCTACAGTAACTTCTAGATTGGTTCCCTTCCCTTCAATATATTTTATGACTGCATTACAAATGCAGCTTTCAGCCCAAATCTGCACTCTCATGCAGCTCTGCATACGAAAATAGAAATGAGACTGGAAGGGATGCTGTGATTGGGCTTGCCCCGAGGTAGCTAGTCAAGAACATGTGTAAGCACTTCAGAACTGAGCAATGCAAAATATAACAATAAAATGCCTTTTCAGGTCACTTCCCTGCCTGAACTCTTTCAGCCTGAGACTGGTTAAGATTTGTATCCTTGGTTCTTTTTGTTGCCTTGGTTTAGAAGAGATCTACCGCTGGTCAGACCAAGAATTTACTTACCTCAATATCCTCTCTCTGACAGTTGTTAATAAAAAATTAGTGTGAAGTACATAGAAAAAAGTCTTCCAACAACTGATGTTTAATGTAGTTATCTGAGCCTAGTTTTCCAACCTTGATAAAATGCTTGGAATTGCATTGCTAGTAACGACACCTCAATATCTTGATTCAGAATTTTGAGTCAATAACTAAGAAAGCTACAAGCAAATTAAATATTTATATTCCCTGAATACAGCTTTGTCTGTTTTAGCTGCTATTTTGTGTATTTTCTAGATGCAGCCTAGCCTGGAGGAGTGGCACAGTGGTGTATTCCTGCTTTAAAGCACAGGAAATCAAATGTTGTCGTGCACTTCTGTGTGTTACAAACAAAGCAACAGAAAAGGACTTTCCAATTCTTAAGATAAAAAGTGAAAGAGGAAAACAGGGGGGGTTGGTGCCCTCAACCTGAGTAACATAATTCAGGCACAGTCGTGTATAATGATGTGTGTAATGAGGCTCTGGTGTCATGCTAGAGGCTGCCTTGTCTCAGCACTCAAAGCCTTTATAACATTTTATCTCTGATGACTTATTCCATCTTTCTTTTTCCTCCCTCAGCCTTGTTCTTTTACATTTCCCCTGCTGGAAGTGAATAAGCCAGTTAAACCCCTCAGCTTTTGCCTGCCTAGGTCACCTGACTCATGGTGATTTTTACCTGGTTTGTTGGCTTCCTGACTCCAGCTTGATGTCATCACTTTGGGCTGCTCTTTCTGGAGCAATAACTCTGTGTGTGCAGCTCTTCCTTCAGGCTCTGAAGAGAACTCAGACTGGACTGGGCATGTTGTCTGTGCCACACGTGCTCTGTGGTTGTAGTTTATTTTCACAGCAGTTTGTGCCCCCTGCAAGAGGGCGGGCAGGGCTCTGTATTCCTCCTGCTCCCTGGCACTCTGCCAGCTCCCCTCGGAATTTACTAATCCCTACTTTTTAGTTTCAATGATTTGAAAGGCTCAGCTGGAGCAGGAGGAGGAAGGAGTTTTTCCAACAGACTGTAGAGAGAAAGTAAATGAAGAGTAGGAAATAACATGGGTGTAGTGGGATGATGCTGCATCAGTTGTAGGGTTTTTTTAATGCAGCTTTTTGGCTGTAACTCCTGATAGGAGTCAAGTGTAGAGAAGATTTGAAAGTTGAACTGCATGTACCTCCCAATAATTTGTGACTAAGAACACACTTTCATTTTCTGATATTAGGGATCAGATTTACATGTATTTTCACTCAGAACTAGAGCAGTACTAAAGATGGTTGGTTTAGGACAAAATTTGACATGTGGATATGTTGTCCTGTCCTCTAGAGGACTTGGTGGTTTTTCCTTGGAATAGCCTGGGAGCTACTTGAGTTAACAAATAAATTGAATCTTTTAAAAATAATGGTGGAACCCAGTGCCAATAGTTTTCTATCTGTCTTGAGGGCTTTTTTTTCTTAGTAGCTATGATAAGGACAGCAGAGAAATTGGGATTTTAGCCAAAGAAGAAAGATTCAGGAAAACATAGTACAGCAGGAATAGGATCTTGCTTCCTATTGATTTCATGCTTATAAATGCAAGTAGTCCTTTTTCTACAGGAAAGCAAGATTTAATACTGCAAGTTGGAAACCAAGAACAGAGGACTGTCTTGGTGTGCTGGAAAGGGAATCTGCAGTAATAGGATTCCTTTTTCTCAGGTATAAGTTCAAAATAATTCAGTGGAGCTCAAATGGATTTGTTATGCTAATAGCTGATGCAAGGATAGGACTTTTCCACATATTTCCACATATTGACCACAGACATCCATAGGAATGGAGCTGAGACAGCAGAAAACTATTAGAATGATGCAGTGTCTCAAAGATTCCAGGGTTAATCCCACTGGAATGGAAAAACTAGAGCTGTATTATTTGAAAAACAAATGAAAGGCAATCCCCAGTTAACTCTTTATACTTCTGGAAAGTCTGAAATACTGAGAATGAGTTTCAGTCTAATTTTATCTGGTAGAGTTGTACCAGAGGTTCCATTACTCCTGATATAGTAATTAACAGGTGGTATTTTTATTTGAGGTGTTGGAGGATGTACAGTGAGTGCCTCCTTACACTCATTTGACTTAAAACTAGTCTCTAGTTTTTGATATTACCAAGTTACTCTGACATCCCCACAGATGGGAAATTACTTCTATAGCTGAGGAAATGGAAATACAGAGAAGCAGAATAACTTGCATAGGGTTACACAGGACATGAGTGGCCAAACCAGAAGCCAAGACAGAGATGCTCAAGGCCTTGTCTGGTGTGTTGAAACAGAAACTCATTTCTCATTTTCATGGACTTTGTCAGTCCATGCAGGAGTAGAGAACCTTGGATTTCTCATTCAGCAGAGCCAATAGTTACTCCTGAATTAGCAAAATTATTCCTTGCCACAGCCACGAAGGGAAGGAGGATTGTCTGCCAGAACCCTGCCAGTGTAGGCAGGGCTTCTTTTAACAGAGAAAACAATATTCATGCTGTAGGAAACATATTTTGAAGTGATGCTTCTCCCAGTAGGCAAGGAAGCAATTGATTATATTTTCAGTACTTCTCAGTGGCTCCTGAAGAGCCACAAGTACAAGAAAACCAGGCCACAAACTAGCAAGGTCATCAGCAGATGCAGTGAGCACGCCTAGCTTTGGATTGGAAAAACGGAAAAGCAAAGGAGAACTGGTGGGCTGTGGCTGCTAAGTCAGCATTTGGAGAATGTTAGTGAAAGGCTGTTTTCCCTTGAAATTATTTGAAGTACACAAAAATTCAGGATTCTTGTAAATACAGAAGGAAACTGCTGCTTTTGCCTTGGCAATACTGATATCTTGAGTAGTTACAGCCAGGAGAAGACCCTGTGTGGACACAAGGCTGCTGGTTATTTTCTCAGTTGTATCACGTGGTGTTTGCACACTGGGACAACGTGGTGTCTTCTCAAGCCCCAAGTGCAGGGTGTGAGTGAATTTGTGTAATTGTTTTTGTCAAAAGGAGGCACGCTGGTTTTTTGGCTCTGCGTCAACTTCTCTTTTCTTTCTGATGAAACATTATTTTTTTGCAAAGTACAGACAGCTGTATTAAATGGGCTTGTTAGTTAACTTAGAACTTCAGCTGAAGGAGCTGTACTGTCACAGACATGATTAGAGGGACTGTGCTGAGAGTATAAACTGATTCAGAACAAGCTCTTACCCTTCTCAAGGAGAAGCAATTTGTGTTTAGTGCCTTAAAAGTTTTATGCTCATGGCTGGGACTCCCTCTCAGAAGCCATAAACACTTATAGAAGTGGAAAAGCTGTGAAAAGGGAAGGAAACAATCACTCAGTCATCCAAAACTTCCTGTTTCATTTCAGGGACTTTCTGCCACGTGGATCTGGCATCGTAACCAGGCGCCCACTGGTCCTGCAGCTGGTAAATGCAAGCACAGGTATGTGAGCTCCCTTCCCTGTGTGTCCAGCTGCATTCTGCCTTAGGAAGGTCTTCTTTGATCAGCCAGTTCAAAACCATGTCACGAGATGATTTGGGGTCTTTATCCTCTCAAGATTTAGATTCTGTTCTCATACATAGTGAGACTGTTGTTTAAACCCAGCACTTTAATACAGAGGTACTCTGAGTCCTCCTGGGTACCAAGGTACCTCCCAGTACAGCTGGGGAAGCCACAGCTGCCACAGGCAGGTGCATGCAAAGTTTGGGAAGTATCAACAGGGAATGTCTGGATTATTACTTGACTGAAAACAAGTGAGGATGCCACTTCTGCTGAGACAGAAGCTGGGTTGTGAAGATGTTGGGCTCAACTGAATTATCTCAGCTGTTGACCACATAAATGTGACTGCAGTAAGTTCTGTTCCAACCTGCAAACTCTGTTGGGAAAGGCCCCTGCCAGACTTCATTCCTTCAGTGAAGTGTTTTATTGTGTTGTGCTTCAGGATGTGATGCTTTCATCACACTTTTGAGTGTTTCTCACTGATTTTGGTGACTGTTTCTGATTCTGCTTCTATTTAAAATAGAATATGGCGAGTTCCTACACTGCAAAGGGAAGAAATTCACCGATTTTGAGGAGGTCCGTTTGGAGATTGAGGCTGAAACAGATCGTGTTACTGGCTCCAACAAGGGGATTTCCCCTGTGCCCATCAATCTCCGAGTCTACTCTCCCCATGGTGAGTCCTCATGCAGAGGGACCAACTCTTCTAGAAGGCTCTGCAGTCCACTGTGAACTGAAAACAAAGTACTGTTGTCCCTTCCCATTCAGTGTAGCATATGTGAAGGACTTTGAGAGCACAGTTTCCCTGATCAGTGTGATTTAAAGGGAAGAGTGATGAGATCATTGACAATCACAGTAGAAACAACCTGCAGCTAATTCTTACTGAGCCATAACAAGAAGGGAATAGAAAGTTTTGTGTGTGCATCTCTTATCCCTGTGATATGTTGGAGTCACTTTAACTACAGCTGGTACTTAAAGACCAGAACATTGCAACTTTACAAACTCTTGTGCTAACTCCTGTGTCCTGTGTCTAGTCCTGAACCTGACCTTGGTGGATCTGCCGGGTATGACAAAAGTCCCAGTAGGGGATCAGCCCCCTGACATCGAGTTCCAGATCCGAGACATGCTCATGCAGTTTGTCACCAAAGAGAACTGTCTCATCTTGGCAGTATCCCCAGCCAACTCTGATCTGGCCAATTCTGATGCCCTGAAGATTGCAAAGGAGGTGGATCCTCAAGGTAAATATCTCCTAATTTATCTTGGCATTACTGGACAGTGGCCTGATTTTCCTTTGGTTATGATTAGCCCAGTAACTGTGGCTCATATCTGTTGTCTTGGGATGTATCTTCACCAACAAACATTCTTCTGAGAGGTATTAGTGAGTGTTAGCAGTTGCTGTAGTAGAAATTTTGTTACACTCCCCTTTTCTTCATTTGTCTAAGCCCTGTTTCTGAAGAGTTGAAGGATTTCCTTTATTTTAATCATCTGCATTTGGCCTAGAAAGAACTAGGCAAACATGCACTAAAATCCCTTTCTGCTGTGGCATAGCTTGTGCATTCAGTGGGATACAGCTGAGAACTGATCTTGATTTTTGTCTGTTTTGGCCTTGTGGCCTCTTGTACATGATGGGAGCTGTAATGTGTGAGTTCAAGAGCCTTTGAGTAGCTAAGTTGGGCAATCTGTAAGCTCTGTGAACAGAGGAAAATAATATATGAGTTGTTGCTTGATCAAGTATGTTTGTGGTTTTCTCCATAGGCCAGCGCACCATTGGGGTCATCACTAAGCTGGATCTTATGGATGAAGGAACTGATGCACGAGATGTGTTAGAAAACAAATTGCTTCCCCTCCGTAGGGGTATGTTTCCTCATGCTTTGGCTATGACCTCCTTCCTGTTTTCCCTGTGTGAGGTGTCCTGGCCTCATCCTCTTCCTCCAGTGCATCCCCCTTCCTATGACATCTCTTACAACTTGTGGTTAAGCCATCTCTGTTCCAGCCTAGAAGTGAGAAAAGCTGAGGAACAGAGCTCAGTCATGCTGTTAACAGCAACTTTTTAGGTATTTATACCTTGGTATGTAGTCCTAGCAGAAACATAGCCTTATGCTCTTATCTACTTTTCTCTTTCCTTCTTTCAATAATGCAAGCTGTGAAAGATGTCTTAAACACTCCTCTTGCTGCCATAGTAAAGAGATTAAATAATTCTGGGCTGAGATACTTGCTGTGGCCATGGCAAAAGTACCTGTGCTAAGGACTCTTAACAGGAGAGTCTGAAATAAATAAGACTGGAGTGTGCTTTGTGTTGGGGGAGCAGTAATAAAAAAGCTAATTCTCTGTTCCATACTCATTTTTGTCCTGCATACCAAATTCAGATCCTGGGCCATTCAAGGAAATTTTAGTTTTAAACTCTTCCAATTGCCCCTAACAATGTGTTACCTCCAGAACCCCCCTTTTGTAATGCTGCTGGCTGAATAACTTCCTTCTCAAGTCTGAGTTTCATTTACATCTTTTCAACCATCTGATCTCTACCCCCACTCCCACAGGTTACATTGGTGTGGTCAACAGAAGTCAGAAGGACATAGATGGCAAGAAGGACATCCAGGCAGCTCTGGCTGCAGAGAGGAAGTTTTTTCTCTCCCACCCAGCCTACAGACACATGGCTGATCGCATGGGAACCCCCTTCCTGCAGAAAGTACTGAACCAGGTACTGTCCACAGTCAAGAACTGCTGCCCATGGTGTCACTGGCTGTGAAACACACTGAGGCCAATAATGGAGCTTGCACACCAAAGGCAGAGTTTATATTTTCATTTTCTAATTCAGTAGTTGGTTTGTGGTATAAACACTATCAGGATGCAAGGTATTTCTGACTAAGTTAAAAGATACCTTCTAAATTCTAATGATCTTTGTACCTAACAATATTTATATGATATTGATAGTCATTTCCCATCTACTGAGGCTGTCTTATCTCTGTTTTTCATACAGTAGCAATCTACTGTTGCTTTTCTCTCTGCTCCCTTGAAATACTCTCTGAAGTGAAGAGAGTCTCTTTCCTATTTCTCCTTATTCAAATATTCATCTTTAAATTGGAGTTTCCCACAGCTGTGCTTTTTGGAAACCCTCTTATTAGAGCCTCATGAGTGGTTTTGGCTCCCTCCACCTTGCCTTTTCACCTGGAAAAAGGGCCTTACCACTACATTGGGTGTCAATAGTGTGCTAATCTGAAGGCAGAATAGCCTTTACCCTCGTGTAAATAGCAAATGCTAATACTTGAATGTGAAGTTTATTCTTGGGTTTGAGTCAGCAGGTTTGTGTGGAGAGGAGTTCTGCACCAGACTAGAAGGTAAACTGAAGGTCAGGAGTAGAGGGGGCAATAGGCAGGAGCTGGGGAGGGGGAATACCTTCAGCTCATAACTAGTGTTTGTCCTGGGGTAGACATTTTGTTAGGGCCACACCGAAGAGTTGAACACAGAGAGGAGCTTTCATCTTTTCTATAGGGTGGAGGCAGCAAACTCTTCCCAGTAACTACCCAGAGGTTTATTGTCATCTTAACCCTCCTTCTTGTGCAGCAATTGACCAACCACATCCGTGACACGCTGCCAGGGCTGCGGAACAAGCTCCAGAGCCAGCTCCTGTCCATTGAGAAGGAGGTGGAGGAGTACAAGAACTTTCGCCCTGATGACCCTGCTCGCAAGACCAAAGCTCTGCTTCAGTGAGTGGCCTCAGTGTCCCTCCCTGGAAGGGACTGCTCAGTGATGAGCTCTACCTCATGCCCTTGGTTTTCTTTCAGGATGGTCCAGCAGTTTGCTGTGGACTTTGAGAAACGCATTGAAGGCTCTGGAGACCAAATTGACACCTATGAGCTGTCAGGAGGAGCTCGCATCAACCGCATCTTCCACGAGCGTTTCCCCTTTGAACTGGTGAAGGTACTGCTGAGATACACTTTCTCTTGTATGTTACTGCTTGTGTCTGTCTCCTTACTCCCCTTGCTATCTTTCATCAGTGGACTTTCTCTTCAGCTGTTTTGTTTCATGGTTTTCCCTTTTATCACCTTTTTTCACTTGTCTCATTTATTGGGACCTTCCCATAGTTGCTGACCTTTCCCTCTGTTTCTGTTCTTGTGACAGACCTCAGCTTTCTCTGAGCTAAGTGACAATATTTCTTTGGCTTGATTCCTAAATGCTAAATTAAGTGTGAAAAATCACAAACCAATGGTAAATCAATGACTGAATGCCCTTGCAGATATGTTATGTCAAAGCTACTATGACTGAATTTCATATAGAAGGAATGGTGCTGAAACTCGTATTTCCTTGATCCTGAGCATCAGACTAGATCTAAAGTTGGGCTCATAGATACCTAAGAAGCAGGAAAAAGAATTGTAGGTATACCTGGGATTACTTTTCTGTCCCCTGTCAATGGCCTAGAGGGGGGAATGGTGTAGAAACTGTACTCCCCTCTTACCAGTGGAAGAGGCTTTTTATTAAAAGACAAGTTTCCTTGGATGGTGAAGTACACTAACCTGATCAGGAGGGGTACTGAAAATCTTTTTTTTTGTGTCAGTTGGAACAAACTTGAGAACCAGATCTTTCTGCTTTGGTATTTTTTGCATTCTGCTTCCTTTTTTTCACATTTGAATAAGATGAGGCCTTTCTAGTGAAATAAATAGCCTTTCTTGTGTTAGATTTACAATTCACACAAAGTGTTTTATCCATTTGTGGTGTTCACTGAAAAACCAGCTGCCAAGATCTCATGCTAAATGTTGTGAGGCAAACCAAATTGCTTTAGAAAGCCACCTGACACTTCAGTCCTAGTGCTTTATCTCAAAGAAGCTCCTTAAGAGCAGCTGGGGCATCTGTAAATGAAGGCCCTTAGCTGTTCATGTGTGTCCAGAGTGTCCTGCTTTGGCCACAGCAGTTTTGTGGCTGGACTCTGTATCCAACACTTGAGCTAAAATCTCATGTGGCACAGAGGTGCTGGCATGGGACCTCTTCTCTGCAAAGCCTGCTGCTGTGTCCTGCTGTGCCAGTGAGTGTCAGACAGTTTCTGATGGAATTCTCTCCTGGTGCAGATGGAGTTTGATGAGAAGGAGCTGCGGCGGGAGATCAGCTACGCCATCAAGAACATCCACGGTATCAGGCACGTATCAGGCACTAGGCAGAGCTCTGGCTGAAAAGCCTTGTAAATACTTCTAGACCTTCCAAATGGAGTTGAAGACTTCAGAGGTACGGTAGGTCAGCCAAAGGGAGGGATAACCTCTGGCTTGAATCTAGGAGTAGGGACAATCATTCCAGTGAATTTGCTTCCTTTTCCCATGTGGGAGTCACTGAAGCCTAAAAGGTAAAAGCCTGGGTGACCTGACATCTTTTCCATCCTTCTTGGGCTTTTACATATGAAAGGGTAGGAAGAGGGATGCAATCCCATACTACTCCTTTATTTAATTAAAACTAAAATGTTTTTCACACTAACCAGCAGTTAGTTGTTCAAAACAAGTGTTTGTACAGGGCCCCTCCTCCCCTAGAGATCTGAGGGAGCCCATCACCAGGGTCCCACTGACCCCACATAGTTAGCAAACAGGTTTGTGTTCCCTTCAGTGTGAAGGTGAGTTGCCAGCAAGTTCAGTCCTGAGAGCCCTGAGTTGTGCTGCTCTCGGGAAGGTGCCTGTTGGAGCCCTTCTGCACACAGGGATGTGAACAAACACTGACCTAGATTTATTTTCATTCTTTTCTCTTGGTCAGTCACCAGCTGAGCTTGATAAAAGTGTCAGATGTGTCAGTGTCCTAACCATTAAGAAAATCTTCCAGAGCAGGCCACATCTCCTGCACAACTCTGAGGTCAAGTACACTCTGGAGGGGTCAGCCCCTGCCACCCTTAGGCTGAGTTGGTGTCCTGGCCATGGCTGTCCAGCTAAGACCCATTTTGCCCTCAGCACCTCCTTCCTTGCAAGTGCCAAGCATCCCTTGTTTTTCATGGACTTCAGTCAGGGCTTGTCCGGGGGACGTGACAGCTCCCAGCCCAAATGTCCCGGGTTTGGTGATGGCAGTGCCTGCTCCGAGATGTGTGTGTAACGCTGTGACATTCTCCTTGCCCCTTCTCCCCTTCCTGCCTTGTCTTGTCCCCACCCTGGGTGTTTAGAACCGGTCTCTTCACACCTGACATGGCCTTTGAGACCATTGTGAAAAAGCAGGTGAAGAAGATTAAAGAACCTTGCCTGAAATGCGTGGACATGGTCATTTCGGAGTTAATCAATACTGTTAGACAGTGCACCAAGAAGGTAACCAGAGGCAGCATGGAGTTGGCACCTTCCACCTGCTCGCTGGCTGCGGCAGCATCGTGACCTGGGCAGGGACTTGCCTGCAGCCACACTTGGTGTTTTCACCACCTCCTCAGCATGACTAGACCTGAGCAGAGCCAGCCTGGAGCGATCCAGCCAACAAGCCAAACAGAAAGGAGGCACTGTGGGATGTGTGCTATGGCCCTGCTCCCTGAATCTTTTAGAACTGCTGGAGATGTCCTGGCCACCCCTTTGTAGTATAACTCCTTTGAAAGCCAAGGGTATTTCTCCATGGCTACATTTTTCTTTAAATTTATTATCTGAGTTTATTTTCCAAGCCAGAGACTGGGATTTAAATTTTGTGCCCTCTGTTCTTGTAGAAGTGAGAGGGTTAATCTCAGACCTGCCGTTGGGGGGTGTATGGGGCTGAAATTTAGAGTTACAGCACTTACAATTGTGGGCTGTATCTCAAGGAAACGTTCCTGTGGTGTTTGGCTTGGTTTCTGGCTGGTTTGGTCCATATCCTGATCTGGAATAGCAGCACATGGCTGAGAAGAAGCAAGTTAGAAATGTTCATCAACCTCTGGGGTCCATCTGCTCTCTCTCTCAAGAGAGAGGGCATCAGGCTTTGCCCTTTGGGATCCATACTGGTATTTTTTGGGGGGGTCAAGGGAGGGAACCTACCTTGATTCAGCCCTTTCTATGTGGCAGATTTTGTTTTTGAGGTTGGGATTGAAAGAGAGCAAGATAAGATGACATGTGCCATTCTTCTCAGCCATGACTTGCTGCTTCAGGCAGGCCTGGGTGCTGGTGAAAAGGCACCTCAGTTAGGATTAGGTGGGCACTGGAGACGGGAATCGCCACTGGCTATTCAGGTGCAGGTAAATGGGCACTGCAGGAGGTTTCCACAGAGTCTGACCCCCTCTCTGCAAGGATGGGGACAGGTGCCCAAGTGGTGACACTTGCCATCCCTTGCACAAGTGCCTGGTCCTTAGGGCCAAGAGCCTCTGCAGAAGGGCTCAGGTGTGCAGGCACGTGCTTTGCCCCCCAGGACAGACTGGGAGAGCAAAGTGGATGCAGTGAGAGGTTGCTCAGGTTTCTAGAGTGCTGGAGGAGCTTCCTTTTTCTGTCCTGCTGTCCTCTCTTGGGGTGTGTGACTGTGGGAAGCACCCAGAAAATTGCCATTAGAGCCTGTTGACAGGTAAGCACAGGCCCTCGGGCTGCCAAGTATCCAGAGTCACCTGCTAACTGGATCAGAAGGGCCCTCCTTTTTCATGCCCTCTGAAGCTTCTTTTGATTTGTTTTCCATCCATCAGTTGCTATTCAAAACTGCCCATTGATTCTTTCTCATTACATCCTTTCCTCCACTTCCTGTTTTTTACTTCATTGTTTCTTTTTCATTCCTCTTTTTACTGACAATTTTAGAATAAACCCTCTGTTCTGAAGACAACAATTTCCTCAAGTGATCAGATGGTGGGTACAACAGGGTGGGAAATACGGGAGAAGAGACCACATGGATGGAGGGGAAATGTCACAGGTTCAGGAATAAAGGATTCCATTTCATCTTGGATCCTACTGCTGAGGTGTTTGTGGTTGACTTCAGTTCCAGTTGCTCTGTGTGTGCTCTAGCAGCCGTGGTTACAATTTTGTATAAGAAGAAGCAAAATGCTGTTATTCAGGTGATACTCAGATATTGTAAGGGACTAATTTTTTAAAAAAAAATCAGACTTCCCCTGAAGTCTGGTGGGGCAAACAGCATAACTTGAGCTTAGCTGGGCAACTGGATTAGTGGGAAGCCTCTACTGGGTCAGAGGATGTGAACTGAACTCTGGAAATGCTCTTGCTTTGCTCAAAAGGGGCATTGTTGGCACCTGGAGAGAAACCCTTGGGTGAATCCAAATCCTGTAACATATTCCAACTCTTTGCTGCTTAAAAGGCAGAGTGCTTGTACATCCCATAATATGTGTTGAAGAGTATTTTAATACTGGTGTTGCTTGGGGACTCGCAGGTGTTATCCGCAGAGATGTGAGAGATGAGGTGAAGGAGGAAATACCTGATTTCCATGAAGGGGTGGTTATTTATAGCCATGCCAGGATTTGTTGGTAGCTGCAGGCACCCCAGGTGTGGTTATAAACTGCAGCTTTAGAAAAGCAACATCCCTGAAAGCACTGGCAGAGCAGTAATGGCCCATGGTAAGACAAGTAACTCAGATTGTGTTCCAAAGAGTATCCTGTAGAAGCTCTGAAGTGTTAAAAGAAGTGCTGAAAAAGTTTTTTGGGTGCAGTAGTCTTGAATTGGATTGATCTTGGCTATATTTTAGTAACTTTAGGTTTCTGTGGACTTTCTGTTCTTCCTGAGTGGAGCCATTGAGAACACAGACCACATAATATCAGTGGAAATTAATAGTTCCTTATAAATCACAGCAGGCCTATGTTGTGTCTGATGCTGCAGGTACAATGGATGCTTTGTATAGCTGGGGATGTCCTGTAGCATATTTGCATTTTCCTAAATACTGTGTACATCTATTCTCACTGAGGAAGTTGATGTTGCAGGGAAGGCGGGTGAGATGAAATATGTTCTGGAAGAGGAGTGGTTTGCCCAAATCCCTGAAGCTGAGACACATCAGTTCAGTTCTGCCAAAACAAGAATGCAAGTGACAGATCTCTGCAGGTCTTAGCCTGGCTCCTGTTCAGGCTTCCTGCAGCTGGAATAAGGAGAACTTGGAAGGGGAGATAACTATGGTGGGAAGGAAAAGGAAATGAGAAAGAGATAGAGAAATGGTGAACCTCTAGGAAAAGAGGCAGTGGCTCACTGGCAAGAAGTTTTGTCTTGAAATCCAAAGAAGCTTCCTTCAGGAAGTGATCACTTGATCCCTGGGGGCTCCATTCATTCATCTTGCTCTTGAAAGCTCACCATTTCACTGGCCCAGCTGCTCCTACCTCATTCCCCCTTTGACACTTCCATTTGCCTGTAGACTCTCCTGATACTTGGCAGTGCACAGGCCCCATAGCAATGCTCACCTGGTTCAGTAAACTAATGGAATGAACCAAAATCTCACTTCTCATTTTGCCTTGTGTTTTCTCTCTTCTCCCTTTTCCTTCCTTCTTTCTTCCTCCTTCCTGCTCTTTCTCTGCTTTGCTTTCTTCTTCCTCGTTGCTTCCTCCCACCCTTCCCCTGCCATGCAGAACGGGTCTCTTCACGCCTGACCTCGCTTTTGAAGCCATAGTGAAAAAGCAGGTGCAGAAGTTGAAGGAGCCAAGTCTGAAGTGTGTGGATATGGTAGTGAGTGAGCTCACATCCACCATCAGAAAGTGTAGCGAAAAGGTAAAGAAACAAAACATCAAAGAAAGGTCAATGCCCATCCCCTTCCCACACACTTCCATGCTGTTCCTCCACACACACACACACACCAGGAACTCAGCAAATCTAGAGAGAGAAAATGGATAGAACAATGCATCTAAAATCTAAAGGAGAGCAGCAACCTGCAGGTACAAGAGCAGTTTACAGGCAGGCCAAGGGGAGTGGGTGACAACTGATGGGCTTTAGCTGAGCAGTGAGCTGGGACCCAGTGGGTTACTCTGGCATAACCTCTTCCTCTGTCTGGTTCAGTGTGGATCAAACCCTTTCTAAGACCAGTTTGCTGTGCCATTGCCTGCACATTGGGAACTTCTTAGTTGTTATTTCTGGGACCCCCTTAAATCCAGGTACCCTAGAAAAAGATGAAAACCCAGAAAAAAGGCCTCCCACCCCCACAGCATGAGTGGTCTGCAGTGTATATTGAGCAGTAGCATCTACAAAACAGTAGTTGTTTAAAAGTTCGAGGTGCAAGATGTTCTGCAAGAGACATTCAGAGTTTCAAAAGGCTCTGAGAAAAGCTTTTCCAGGCATTATACCCTCTGCATCATTCTCCTGCTGATTTCTCACTCCATGGACTATGCTCAGGGGGAAGTAGTGTGATGCTTTTCCTTGCTTGCTGTGAACCACAGGAGGTGAAACCTGAGGGCAGCAGCAGGTGGAGAGTGACAGGGAAGGTGTCAGATACTTCTTGGAGGCTGGGGCAGGAGTGACTTTGATCCCCAGGCTGGTTCCCTCCAGGAGAGGGCACCACATGCCTCCTTAAAAAAAAAAGGCAGATGTGGGAATTGGTGTTAAACTTAGCAGCGAGGAGCCAGAAACATGTGGCACAGCAGAAGTGTGTTCTGGAAACTGAGCTGGAAAGGACTGTTTCATGGGCTATTTCAGGACTTGGGAATTACAGATTCCTTCTTCCAGGGTTACAGCCAGACTCACCAGCATTTTGGTGAGCCCTAAATTGGGAAGGAAGGGAAGATAAGAATTGATGTGAGTTCAGGGTGAGGGCAAAAGATGAGTTAATAAGGTCTGGCTCACTTAGGAATGCAGAGCTTATCAGCACCTCTGTAAGGACACATCTTTCATATGCCCCAAGCTCTGCCCAGTCTATTTCTTGAGGAGTCCTGCTGTTGCCAGATTGTGGGGTCTGATGTGGTGAGGCAGAGTAACTCCTTCCCAGCCTATTTCTAATGTGGATTTTTTATTTTGATGGGTGTGATTGCTTGCACTGTGTTCTGTATCTGGCTGGTGATGTCTGTTCTGGGTGGGGAGAGAGAAGGATGATGATAAAAACCCCAAGGGTGTTGAATTCTAGTTTCTCTATTGGACCATGTCATTAGAGTGGCTGAATACCCACTTGCTCTGTGGATTTTTAATCCATGATGTGATGGACGACCCTGTGAGGATATTCCAAGGTGATGCAACCTGAGTAATCCTGTAAGGAAGGTGATAGGGACACTGTAGGAGACTAATGGCTATGGTTAAAGCCAGAGAGGCCAGGGAGGCAGATGTTAGATGTAAAATAACTGAATGAAAACACATAGTGAAAGTACTGGAAGATAAAAGGAAGACTTTAGTAATGCTGAAAGTCAAATGTCTGCATGTAGTGAGAAGGTTAATCTTGCCTGTACCTCCCTCTGAAAGAGTAGAAGGAAAGAAAAGGCCACTTAAGGATTGCAGCTGGACTGAGATGGGTTCTGATGGCATAAGGTAGTAACAGCACAGGGACATTAGTTAATTTGCAATATTTATTTTGCATGTTATAGCTCTAACTGCTTGACATGGACAAGAGCATGTGCTATTAGGGGAAGCATCTGGAAAAGGCTACTTTAGGACTGATGCTAATTGTAAGGTAATACCCAGCCTGCCGTGTTGTGGACTGATGCTGCATCTGAAAAGATGACAAAAACCTTTAAACTCACCAGAAGTCCTGCAAGGCTTCTGGAAAGGAAGGCTGCTTGGGCTAACACCTCTTGAATTAGCTTAACAGTCCTGTAGCCTTGGTTTGTTGCTGTCCTGAACTGTTGTGTGTTATTGTTTATGTTCTCTCACAATTATTTCATTTCACCCCAGATGGTGAAGAAATCATTGTATGTGCAGTTGATAAAGCTGTATAGATTGAATATTATGAGACTGTCAAAGAACACAGAAGGTGACAAACCCATCTGTGTTCACAGAAGTACAGTTTTCCTGTATGAAAAGTTGACTATTTCTTGACTATTAGACAAAGCTGAGGGCTGAAGAAGATGGCCATTAACAGCTGTCCTGTGACTGGCTTGATTCTGAGCTTCTTGCTATTGGAGAGTAGCTCCAAAAGCAACAGAAAGCTGGTATAAGCATGCTCCCTTGCATTTAGGAGGATAATGTTCTAGCTAGTGTTTTTCCAAAAGCAGGAGCCTTCTGTGCCAGACTGCACTGCAGTGCCTCACAAGTGCAGGAAAGGCTTGCAAGTCAGCAGCCCTTCAGCTGAAGGTTGATCTCTGGTGTGCTGGCAAGGACTCCTAGAATCTGCAAAGAGGGGAACTAAGGAACATTGGGACAAATTGGTTTTCTAAGAGGGCTGTGAGCTTGTATTTTGATTAAACAGGAAAATGATGCTAAACCAGGATCGAAGCCCCACTTAGCTGGGACACGATCCCAGGCTGACAGACTTTACCCCTCGAAGGGTCGCCTGCTCTCCTGTCTTTCAGAGTCATGGCATTTCTGGGTGCTGTTTGTCCTGCTGGTGATAACTCCTTGCCCCTCTATGCCCTGTTGCATGTTCCTTGGTGGTGTGACATCCTGTGGCTTGTTTATCCTCTTTCCTTGCCCACCCTTGCTGCTCCTGTGCATGCTTGGGGTCAGAGGCTCCTGCATGGGGACCAATGCTGCCAATTTATTTTTGCACATGGATGTTGCTGAACGAGCTGGGTTCTGAATAAACCACTACTTGTTTTGCACTTTGTGTGCATTTAAACTGGTTGGGACTGGGATGGTGGGGGGAGGTTTGATGTGGTTTTTGTTTGACTGTGTTTGTTGTTTTTTTTTAATTTGGAGCAAAGAAGCTGAGACTTGCTTAAAGGTTTTCCAACTTCCTGTTTTTCTGTTTGACATAACTTGCCCATCTATCCTTTGCCAATCCCCCAAAGGAAACAGGAAGCTTTCCCTGTTTGTCTCTGAAGCAACCAGCTGCCTGAACCAAAAGATCATGGAGAACACCCAGTTTTTGCTCTCAAGACAAGATGGTATTGGGGAACACTAATTCCACTTTTTTTCCTGCCTCTGTGGCCTTCAAAAACAAACCACACATTTAAAAGTAGTGTCAAATCTAGTCCAAATTCCAGTTCTAGGCTATTGCAACTTGCTTAACTGCAAGGGGGCTCAAAGGGTTTGGAAATATTTGTAGGCAGATGTTAGGAATATTGGTGGTGGTTAAAGTGGGATCTGGCTTCCAGAAGTGATGCTGCACATTTTGAGGCTGTTCCTTTTAGCATGCTATAATTATATATACAAAACAAAAGGGCAAACCAGTTTAAGAAGAAGCTTTCATAAACTGGAGGAACAAAACAAATGCAGTACATGTCATGGGCAAATCAGATTTTGTTTTTATACACCCCCTTGAGCAGGTGTAAAAGATTGATATTGGGAAATACTGTTTGATGACATAATCAAATTGGAGGTAGTATTAAAAAATACAGGGAAAATAGTTTCACAGGGGATAGGCAAAGCAGAAAAGAAAGGGGCTGGATTCTGTATCTATAGGATTAATGTCATTTGAATGTTCTGGGCTTGACCTGAGATGCAACAGTTGCTGCTGTAGGAATCACTAGAGGTTTATGACTCTAGGCAAGAAGGCAGGTGCTGTGTGAAACCCAGAGGACTTTAAAGGTGCTGATTCTGGAAGTGTAACTCAGGTATTATCTCTGTAGATAATCTTCCTTTGGATCACAGCTACAAGAGTCCTTCTGCTTCTCAGTGTGGGCAGGAAAGGATTCACTCCTCAGTAATGTGGCAAAAAATGTGCTGGAGGTGCAATGTGAACATAGATCTCAGCTGTGTAATCCTGCCCCATCACAGTGGAGAACAGGTAGAAGCAGCTGGATGCCCAGGTGTTTCTTGGAGACATGAACCCTTGAGCTGCCCAGATCCTCTGTCTCTCCTTGCAGATACTGGAGAGAGACAGATACTTTTGCTTAGTCCCTCAGCAAACAGGGACTGAAATCCACTTCACTTCCTATAGGACTTAGCAGGTTGTAACAACAGCCCATTCACCTGCTTAGCCCACTACAGTGAGGTGCTGAACATCTAGAGAAACTGCTCACTTTAATGGGGAAAACCCAACAAGCAAGAAGCAGTGCACTTACATCTGGGGTTTGCCAAAAGCCTTATGACAGGAAGAATGTGATGAGTTTAGAGCAGGTCTCTGGTGAGACAGAAAGGTTGCTGCAAGACTGAAAAGGGCTCTTCTCTAAAGCCCAGAGCAAGCAGAAATTAACTTTGCCCTCAACAGATCTTCAGGAACTTGGAAAAATCTGTCTGCAAGTCCAGCTTTCTAGAACTTCCCTCGAGAATATCTGGTAGCAAGGTGTATGTGTGCATGTGTACATGTGGGGGGCTGCAGCCCCCTTTTTACCTCCCTTTCCCATGTGCACGTGTTTCCTCTCTCCTGCAGCTCAGCCAGTACCCTCATCTGCGTGAGGAGATGGAGAGGATTGTCACCACCCACATCCGTGAGAGAGAAGGCAGGACCAAGGATCAGGTGGGGATCAGGAGTGTGTGCTGGGGGGAATTTGGCTGGGGGACACCTGGAGATGTCCAAGTCAGGCCTGAGCCAAGGGGTGTGTGGCTGCAGAGGGGACTGGGTGAGCAGTGTCCAGGGCTCTGTGTTGCCCCTGTTAGCAGTGTCAGTCACTAACCTCTTGCTCTGTGCCTCTCTTTGGCAGGTCATGCTTCTAATAGACATTGAGCTGGCTTACATGAACACAAACCACGAGGATTTCATTGGCTTTGCCAAGTAAGCACCCACCTCCTATTGCCTCCTCTTCTCCACACGTGTTTCCTGTGGCTCTGTCCTATAGCTGCTCCAGTAAATGGGGTGCAGAGGCCCTGGGGCAGATGCTATTGTCCCAAGAATGGTGCAATTCTCAGTATTGCTTGCTTTTTCAGTGGCTCTGGATTGCAAGGCTGGGGAGGAGAATAGAGATGTATGGAAGGGGGTGTTACAGTATTGGGTTTTTTTGTTCTGACACAAACCCAGCAGCTGTGGAGGGTTAGTGACCCAAATGAGATTCATGTGGGGGTGAGAAGATGAGTAGTCCAGGCTGAGAGAGCACATGGAAAAAGACTGGGTTATTAAGGCTTGGAAGCCAATGGTGGAAGGCCCCAACTCACTGTAGCAGCTCTCCAAAGGGAGGAGGATTCAGGTGATCAAGAAGAGCCTTAGAAGTTTTGAATGTCTCTGCTGTTGTTTTCAGTGCTCAGCAGAGGAGCAGCCAGATGAGCAAGAAGAAGGCAGCTGGTAACCAGGTAGGCCAAGTTCCATCTCCTTCACTGCTGAAAGGAGGACGTGTTTGCTACCTGGAAGCTGCTGGGTGGACAAGTGCTGGGCTGGATGCAGCACTGCTCTAAGTTGTTTTGTTGTGTTGCCTTTTGTTTTTAACTCATCAAACTCTTTATAACTGGAGGAATAGTGGTTTAGGCTCCCTGCAGTCAGGAAGAACTGAGCATCTGACAGCAATGGAAGGCAATGGCAGCTTGATAATCAAGATCTGGTCTTGCTTTTCTGGTAGAAATCCCTATGAACTAATGTTCTGTAAATTCCTTTTTGTTCAGCCCCTTCACTGATTGTGCCAACTCTCCTGCCAAGGTGAGAGGTACAGAACACTAGGTCTGAACTGTTACAGAATTGTACTTTCTGGTTGTCTTTCCCATGAGTAGTACCTACTTCCTGAAAAGAGATTTTGAGAGAGTTCATGGACTTTTTTTCTGAAAAACTTCACTGGAAGTATATAAATCTCTGTACAGGGAGTTGGAGGGTGATGATAGCCATGGTTGCAGTGGGTATATATCAGAACACACCCATGGGAGAAGACAGCAGTGGAGGGGAGGATTTCCTCAGGATCCGTAAGGAATGTACACCAAATTAAAAAGATACTAATGACACTTTGTCCCAGATTTTGCTGGGGACATGGCAAGCCTTTCTTGGCTAGGAGATCTTGGAAACAAAGCCTTACAAGCAGCTTCATAGAGAATGGAATCAAATGCTTTTGCTTAGTCTTTTAATTGAAAAGATATTCACTCCTGACATCCATCCTCTTCATAACAAAATGTTTGGCCACCTCTCCTTGGACATGACATTGCAGACTGTTTCAGATTGTTGGCAGGCAGGTGTTGTCAGCAGGCTGGGCTGGCCAGCCAGCCATTTTGGAGCAGCTGTAGGGAATCCCATCCTCTGCAGTCCCACAGTAGAGCTGAGCGTAGAAGAGTGCAAAGGGCAGACTCCAGATCTACCTGTAAAGTGCTTTCGCTTTCCTGTCAGCAGATTTATTTTGGGATGGGGGTTGCTTGTGTTAACACCTGGGGTAAAAGATTTGGTACCGGCCTCCAATTTATTTTATTTTATTTTTGAGCCTCTCTTCTCCTGCTCCAGCTTTCCTGGTAATAATCTCTCCTCTCTTTGCTCCTCTCCTGCTCTCTGCTCTGCTGCTGTTGCTATGGTTCCCCTTTGCAGGATGAGATCCTGGTGAGTAGAAGGCCACTCAGCAGGGTGTGCTAATGAACATTAATGTTGCATCTGGGAAGGCAAAACCAGGGCATAAACACATTATTCCCTCTGCTGCCGAATGGGGAGAGGAGGGCAGCTGGCATTAGACACAGATGAAGCAGAAACGAGGTGGAAAGGTAGTACGTTGAGGAAAAATTCAGAACTGCGGGTACATCTTTCGAGTGGGTGGAGATAAAAAGCAGCAATCCAAGGATGTGTAGTTCTGTTCCACTGCCCCCTCCTGTCCACACGGAGAGTAGGACTAGCTCCAGCTTAGAAGGCAGGAGGTGAAGATCTGAGGCTCCTAGGTTTGCCTTTACAGAGTAAATTGCCAATTAAATGATCCTGTACCTCCAGGGCAGGTAACCCATTGCTCACACAATGCAGCCTGCTAATACACAGTGCAGTCTCATGGTTTTTCAATGCCAGGAAATTTTCAGCAAGCATATCCATACAACAAGGAACACCTAATGCACACAGATGTTTTTGGGTGTGAATACTGCAGTAATAGGTGTAAAAGCTAATGCCTTTAAGCTGATGCATACCTGCATTTGATTATGGCACGTGTGGGGTTCTAAACCAGCACTTGGTGAACAGGAGTCCCCTAGAGAGTAATAGCCTGGCTTCTTTACAGACTAAACTTCTAGGAACTTGTCTTGCCCTAGATAAATATGGCTGCCCAAATACCTGGGTATGCTGAAGTCCAGGGTACTAATTCCAGATGCACCATTTTGTTCTGTTATCCTTAGTAACTCTTTTACTAAACTCAGTTCTTTCTGGGGTGCTTGGCCATGTCCTGATCTGGTTCCCCCTACCCCAGGTTGAGTCAACCACTCAACTGCAATGTGCTGAAAGGTGTGCTGGTGTCCTGGTTTTCTCTAGGTGTGGCCTTTTCTGGGTGTTTTGCTGTGATTAGGTGCTTGTAGGTTATGCCACTGTCCAAGGCACTCCTGATGTAGTTCTTTCTGTATCTCTTTCCTCTTGGCACAGGGTATAAATGCACAGCACTGCCAGGTTCCTTCCTGCCTCCTTTTTATGCTATTTCTGGCCCTTTTGGGGCAAGGACCTTCGCTGGCCAGTTGAATGGGGGGGCTCTTCTGGCAGCAGCAGAGAGCACCATGTTCCTTGTCTTTCCATACTGCTCTGCATGCAGGGATACCCTTGGATCCCTCCTCTGTCACCCAGGACCAGGAATTACTGTCCTTACTAATTCTCGCTGCTTCCGCCCCCTCAGGTGATCCGGAAAGGCTGGCTCACCATCAACAACATTGGGATCATGAAGGGTGGCTCCAAGGAGTATTGGTTTGTCCTGACAGCTGAGAACCTCTCCTGGTACAAGGATGATGAGGTGAGTGGCTCAACTCTGACACTTGAGTCTCAGGCACCTGATGAGAACAAGCCCTTCAGATCGCTGGGTAATACAGATGTATCTTCTGGGTGCTGTCTGCAGCTGAAATTATCCTTGGGCCAGACTCCCCATGGCCTCAGTAGTGCTGAGCATTTCTGAATTGATGTGAATGTGGCTTGTTTGACGCACAAGGAGTAATATTTATGCTTGAAGTTCTGGCTCAGTGGAAAGTTGACAGGCACTTGGAATGAATTTGACCTTTATTCATTTTGCTGTGGCAGCTGTGATCATGAAGGGTGTGATGGGTTAGTTCCAAGATATGGACTTCTAGGCATTTGTGGGGCAGCAGTGAGTTTTCTGAAGGCACGTGGCAGTGATTTCATGCATCTCCTGGTTACAAGAAAAAAGACTTTCTCAGAGCAAAGCAACAGAAGCTGTGGACCTGAAGCTCCAGCTCAGGTGCTGGCTCCTTCTGACTTTGAGTAAATTACTCAATCCCTCCCACATCCAGCTCTTAAACATGCAAAGCAGGAATGTCTTTTTACTGATTCTATTTTGAATTTAACATGCCACATTTTAATTGAATTGCCATTTAATGTGTCACACTTAAAATTGTTTGAGTTGTAAATGGTCAGAGTTCTGCTGATCAAAAGCACAGTGATGTGTGGAATATCATTGATAGGAACATGGACCTACTCTGTAGAGTTGCTTGATAATTTTGAATATTAGCAATTCTGGCAACATGCTGTGATGTGTTTCTGCTTCAGTGGGAATTGTTATAAGCAGACAGAATCGTTCCAGCTGAAATCACTGTCAACAGTGTCTTGCTTCCTATGCTAGACAAAGGTAGATAATTGTCCTTTTTGATTACTTTGAAAAGAAAAAGAATAACTGAATGGTTCTGGTAAGAACATGATTGAAAGCTTTAGTCCCCCCAATGTGCTGGGAGATGAAGAATGTCTGGTATGATGCAGTCATAAGCTCTGAGTTGATCAGGGTTTCTGATTGCAAATGAAGAAACTGCTCTACCTCTTATTGTGGTTTGTGTCCCTCAGGTGTTCTGAGGCACTCAGTATTGTGTCTGGGAGCTGCAGCCAGGCCTGGCTTCTTGTCTAGTTGCTATCAGTGGGCCTCTTTCCTTCTCGGCAGGTAGAAATGATGACAAATACAGTGATGAATCAGCCTCTAAATATTGCCTTCTGTATGGAGATGGCTGCTGTGCTGCTATGGATGAGCAGGCAGCAATTTCCTAATTAAAGAACCAGGCATTGAAATGGCTTTCACTAAATCAGCGTCTCTCTGCTGTAAGACCCCTACCCTTTGTGTTCAGAGTTGCTTGGGGGGGCTTCCCTCTCCTCTGGGCTTCATATGCAGGTTGAGTGGTTATAAACATTAAGTAGTTTAATCAAAGCCAGCTGCTACATCTGTATTACAGAGATGATCAGAATTCCCTGTTCTTCCCCCAGGGAGTGGGAGGGAGGGCGGTCTGCAGTGGGGATGTATAAACTGTTGATAGATTCCAGTTGCCTGGGATGGGGATTGGACCTCCCTCCCCTCATGAGGGAGGGCAGCCTTGGGGGTTGATAGCAACTGGAGGTCTGCACCATTTCCCTTCTGCAGAGATGCCTAATGAAAACAGTTCCCTGCCAGCCCCTGTCCCTTAAACACAGAGAACCAGCACTGATGAGGTCTGAGCTGCCTCTGAGAAAGGAGCCTTTGTTTTCAGCTGAGTGGGAGCAGGCGGGAAAGGGAAGTGTGTGTTTTATTTGCTTCCTCCCCAAGTTCAACTCCTTGATCACTGGCTGTTGTGAGGGAGAAAGGAAGCAACGTCCGCCTGGACTCAAATATTGAGTCAGGCTAAAAGTTGGTGTGTTTGATGGGCAGCTGGGAGAGCCTTGAGCATGGGGATTCCCATCCCAAACCTCAGTTGTGTGTGGAGCTGATTCAGTGCCCAAGAGCTGCTCACAGTGCATGGTCCCCTGTCAGACAGGGGATCTTTGCACGTCTGTTCAGAGCTCTCCTTCTCCATTCGTGTCCTCTTCAGCTCCTGAAACAATCTCATGTGTTTTTAAAGGTTATACACCATGGTCTTTCTTTGCTTCAGCTCTGGAAGGAAGGGGGAGGCTGTGTCTGCCCCACCCTGCACTTTTGTGGGCTCTCTTGTCCCAGTTCCTCTGTGCTCTGGCTGCTGTCCAGAGGGAACAAGGAGGAAGCTGAATCTGCCTTTTGTGGGTGGAAGTGCTGGTAGCAGAGCTGTGGGTGCTGATGGGGGAAGGAGCAGGGTGAGGTGGTATGTGGTGGGGTGAAGGTGAAGGCTAGGCCAGCACCTCTGGGGCCAGGAGGGTTGGGGACACTGCCTCTCCCTGCCCTGTCCCACAAGGCAGGACCCAGTGTCTGTGGAATGAAGACATCTGGACCCCATTAGTGAAATACCAGTCTTTCCGCAGCACTGGCTTGTTTTTTCTCTGCCTCTGAAGAAAGGAACTGAGGCTTAAAATGTCTTAAAGGGCCCAGCATTACATGTTAGCAGGGATATATGGCTGTTGATGCTCTGGAGGGGCCTGAAGGAGTGTGCTGGGGAATGGGAGGGGAAGGAAAGAGTGGGCCAGGCGGGGGTGGAAAGTTGGCTCCCCACTCTGCCTTGCTGCCAAGAGCATGTGTGTGTGCTCCTGGGCTCTCTGTTTTTCTTCCTGTCTCCTTTCAATGAGTCAAACACTGGCCCTATGGAGAGTGGCCCCACAGAAAGCTTGGCCTCCCAGGACCTGGCGACCCTCCTGAGGTACCTGCATCTCCTGAACCCTGTGGGATCATGCTGCAGGCCAGCAGTGGGAAAGAGAGGTGGGGAGGAGCCTGCTCTGGCTGCTGGCAGCACAGAGTGAGGTTTCCTTGCTCAGGGAGGCCATAGTGTCCCAGTGGAGCAGCAGCACAGCACCAGAGCACACTGGCTGCTCAGCAAGCACCACAGTGGACATGATACAAGAATTTGATTTGAGTACTCCTGCCCAGATCCCTCATGAAATGCACAGTGCCTGTGACTCTGCAGGGCTTTCCTGCCTGCTGGAAAAGAGGGTCTGTGAGTTTGGATAGAGCTGCTGGTGACAGGGACCTTGTAGGCAGGATGGAATGAGCACTGTGCTCTGTGGTTCCTGCCAGTGAAGCTCACTCCCTGCTCTGCAGGGTGACTGTTCCTGCTGGAGTGCCTGTGTGCCACTGTGTGCTGGAGTGTTTGCACAGCTGGGTGGATGGATATATCTGCTGCTTCCTTGGGGAATTTGTGTGAATGTGCAATACAGATGGAACCTTTTGTCCTTACTCAGGTAAATCAGGTACTAGAAATCTGGGTCTTGTATGAATGGGTGGCTACATTAGGAGAATGACCTTATTTGCTTGTGTGAGGGTATTCACGTGTTGCATGCAATGTCACTGCATTTGAGACCTGTGTGTGTACAAGGAGGGATGGCTACAGAGTTTTAGGTACCTGAGGTGCATGGGAGTGCTTTGTGTTCCTTACAGATTGTGGTGATTCCTGACATATCAGTTGTTCTTGAGCATCTTCTCTGTCTTTGTGCCTTCTCTTTTGCTTGAAACATATTCCTGTCTTGGGGAAGATGTGACCTTATTGACAGTCACTGGATAGCTGTGTATTCTGTACCTGTCAGTGTCTCCTACCCAATTCTAGTTTAAAAATAAACACATGGATCAATAGAGATTCTGCCCACACACACCCCAATGCACACATTCACTTCCCCCTCTTCTCTGGCCCCCCTTCCCACTCCCCAATCCATGTCCTTGAGGCCCAGATTAGCTTGCAGAAATCCTTTTTCTTTACTCAGATGCCCCCAGTCATGAGAAGCTTGCTGTGATGAGTTGGCTGCAGTCAGGTTTTCCCATCCAGTTTGTTTTAAGGACCAAAGGAGCAGGTCCGCTATGAGGTGGTTCCTCTCCTGCTTTAATGCTACTCTCAGGTGCTCTCTGGAACATGTTAATTTTCTTTACATTCTCTGTGGAGTCTTTTCATTCATGCACTCAACTTTTTTCACAAGTGTGTATTTTCTCTTACTCAGTTTTAATCCGTCCTCATTTATGCTTTCACTCAGTTTCTCTTCTTTGGCAGACAAACATCAAAGCAAACACAACATCCAGAGCATCCAAACCTCCAACTTTGAATCCCTTGTGGGTTTTTCTTTGTATCATGACCAATATTCTTTACACTCTGAACTCCCCTTTCTCCAGCCACCTTTAGGTAGCAAAGCACACCACAGCTGTGGCTCTGCCAGGCCTGTGTGTCTATTTCTGCATTTTATGACAAAGCTTAGCATGTGAAACACAAGCCATCCTGAACACAGCTACCTTGGGACAAGCACATGAAACTGAAAGAAGTAAGAACAGAATGAAACAGACAGAGGAGAAATAAGGGGGTTGTGAGTAGGCTGGTGAACAGGCAGGTGAAAGTGATGATCAGGCATGTCTCCAAAGGGTTAGACCCTCCCAGGCTGAGGGATGAGTGACCTCTGCATGCAGCCCTCCCCAGAGCCCACCCTCTCGGTGCGTGTCCCTCTGCCGTGCAGGTGCTGGCGTCCCCGTGCAGCACTGGCAGTGTGTGGTGTATCCCAGCACAGCCTAACCAATGTGCAGACTACTGTACATCCCTTCCCACCTGAACAGGTAGTCTGAACACTGGGCAGACGGAGTGGAGCCTCTGCGATCTGCTCTCCGGCAATCAGCAGCTCGTTAGTCCTCTCCCCTCCCTGCTTTGGGGATGGGGTTGTGCGGGGCAGAGATGGGGTGAACGAAAGTCCAAGTCCTGATTGGAAAAACATCCTCCTCTGGCAGCTGGGGGAGAAGAAATGTTGCTCCCTGCATGTTTCCAATTTGGAGCAAGTTTCCAAGCGCCTTCCTCTTCCAGTGCTGGTGTCAGGCTGGTACCTGGATTCCACCTGGGGTATGCTGCACCTTTTTAGAAAGAGAAGAAAAAGAAATTCAGTTACTGCAGTTTGAGGAGGAAATGCTGTGAAGTCTTGGCTGTCACCCAGGTGTGCAGAACTTGTTGCTTCATTCAACTCCTTTTCTTCCCCATGGAGCTGTGTGGGAGGATCCTCAGGCCCCATGCACCCTCATCTCCTGTCCTGAAGATCAGCGGCTCCAGAGCAAGGCTCAAACAGGACCAGCCTTTGCTTCCAAGCCCTCCAGAAGGTCCTTTGACAGGGTTGAGGAAGGCAACCTTGGCCAGTTGCCCTTGCAGCTCACCTCTGGCTGCTGCAGGAGCAATCCACATCCCCTCTTTCTCTCCCCCCACTACGCCCTGGCATTGCTGAGCCTCCCTCCCTCTTCTGGTTTTTGCTCCCTCCCTTCTTGCTTCCCTTCTGTCCTTCTGCCTCACTTGACGTGGCAGTGGAAAGCTAACTAGACTCGAGGGAGGAGCTTGCTGGCTGCTGGGAAGGCAGAGTTTGGCAGGAAGTGAGCGGCTGACGGATGGGGTTGCGCGGGGGAAAGGAAGGTTCCCTACCCCGCATGGAAACTTGAGGAATGCTGTCGCTTTCTGTGACGCCCGGCTCCCATGTAGCGATTCCAGATGTTAGTCCCTGCCCACGCCGTTTGCTCCCTCTCCCTGTGCTGCAGGGATAAAGAGGACTTTATTCACGTGTCTCCCTTCCAGGATTCCTTCTCCTGGGGTGGATGGTTAAGATTTGTGACCAAAAATATGAACACTTGGAACTCCCATCTTGACGCTACCCATGCACTGGGGAGGTGTAACCCGGGTGGGGTTCCAGGAGTGGGAAACACTCTGTGTGTTTTACCCTAACAAAGCAAGTCAAATACTCTGGCATGGTCCATCCCTGCCCTGGCACAAGGGCAGGTGCAGGGGGAAGTGCCTGGTTGTCCTTTGTGAAAGCTGCTGGGCATTGCTGACCTTAGAGGGGTCATGACAGTCGAGTTTTGGGCACTGTAGTCTCTCTCAAGCAAGTCAGGTTTCTGCCTGTGCTTCCTCATAAACCCTCTGATGGCTTCCTAGGGTTGCACTTGGCTGCAGGTTTAAATCTGTGCATTATTTCAGCTGATGTGAATAAAAATCTTTACTTTTATGCAGATGAGTTAATTACCATTGCTGTGCTTACTAAGGCAATGGTAATGGTTGTGATTAATCACATGAGCCCAGGTCTAGTATCTACAGAGCTTTTGAACTAAATCAGCTTAAAATCTTAGGATGTGTTGTTTAAGTTAAACCAAGGCAGTTTTCTGATGTAAACAAGCCCTTATAGCTGCTCTGCAGCTTGGGGGAGGAATCATCCCTATAAATTATGCTCTGAGGGTAAAAGTGATAGAGGTGGGCTGTGTCTGGGAAAGATGGTCTCAAGATGTGTGTATATAGTGGGATGACCAGGGCTTCCTGGAGGAATCACATCTCAGAAATTCAGCTCTTCTATTTGCTAACACAAGAAGCAGAAAGCAGTTGGTAACATCTTGGTTGGGGGAGTGGAGTGGTTGGTTCAGCTTGAAACTCTCAGCTCATTTGCTTTCAAATATTCCAAAGTGTTTTTCAGAGGCTTCTTCCTAATAATCTTTTAGTGTGCATGTATTCATGCAGTGTGTTTATTATAAATTATGATGTTAATGTTTCTCCACTGGAGCAGAGTTTTATTACTGGAGTTCCCAAAATGCCATGCATGTGTTTAACAGAAACAATTTTACTGAAACTCCAGGCATCTCTAGGGAAGGTTTGTTTACCCATACTACTTTACATCTTACAGGAGAGAAAGGAGATTAAGAGGTTTAAGCAAGGTGAATTTCTCCTAATTTCACACAGCCCCCAATTAAAAGAATGGCAATGTCTTCTCCCATACCAACAGACCCTTGTCTCAGTGCAGAAGAAGGTGTTTGTCATAACAGCTACAGGGAAACCTTTAATTAGTTTATTTATGCTCCAAATGCAGACTGAGACCTAATAATTCTGCCAATTACTTTCTTGTGCTGTGAGTGCCAATTTCCAACCTTAGGGAGCCCACACATGCATCTGTCAGCTTCATTTTGCATGTATCCAAGAGCAGCAAAATTTACTTTGCTGCTGAGGCAGTCCAGGTGAATGAGGGAATGCTTAGAGTCAGGCTGGCTTGCTGCCTGCTGAATTCTATGAACAACTTGTAGGTTATTACCTACAGGTTAGCAACAAATAATTCAGGTGATAGTGCAGATTATTGCTATATCTGGCCAAAACTCATTTCTAGGATTCAGCCACCATGAGGAGATGTGTAGCAGCAGTAAAGGACGTTGGAACACCAGGCTGCAACTGCAGCATCACTTTTTTTCCTGCAGTTACTGTGCTTTCCACCCCACAACTGGAATGGCTGATGGATCCTGGTCGGCTTCCTGGCCATGTGTATTTTCTTTCCCTGGTAGATGCAAAGTACAGAGCCATATGGCTGCATTCTGCACTGTGCTGGGGGCGGGAGAATAATCCTCTGGCACTTATCCTGAGCTTGCAGTCAGCTCTTCTTGCAGGTTTCCACGCAGGCTGAGACTCCTGTGGGGAGCAGCAGCTCTGATGAGGGGTGGTCACCCTGTGCCTGCAATATCCCCAGGCCAATGCTGAGCACTGAGTTCTGTTCTGTACAGTCTGAGGGGCTCTGCCACTGCCCCCCCTCCCCTTGGCCTCATGGCTCTCCAGATTAACTCACACATTTTATACAACACATACTCTGCTGCTGAGGGAGAGTTTTGCCTGATTTGTGTTTTCTTTCCCATATTGATGAAGAGCAATATGAGCAACATAAGCCTCTTGGGATCAGGCGGAGGACTTTGAATATAGGATTTCACAAACTAGTTTCCCATTTCGATGTGTGCTGGCTCTTCCTTCTCTTCCCTCCTCACTCCAAGTCTGGAAAGCAAGAGAGAGAGAAGCCCTTTTCCCCTCTTGGCCAGGATGCTGCTCAGCCATAGCACACCCTGCCAGATTGCTAACATATGGGCAGAGCACTCAGCCAGAGTTTTGAGAGGCTCAGCCCTTGGCAGCTCATTCCACACTTTCCTGTCTCTACATTCAGGAAATGAAGTCAGATTGTTGATATAAAACAGGCTGGGTTGAAAACTGAGAAGCTGGAAAGGCCGAACTGGGGGACTGGCAAGGGGGAGGTGTGGGGAGATGGGGAGCAGCAGGGGCTCATTGCAGCTTGCCTGGCTTGTCTTGTGCCCATGTCCTCCACTTGATTGCTCTTGCTACCTCCTCAAGGACTGATATATTGTGCTGGCAGACAGATATTTTGTCTTCCCTGTGGTCTGTGGCAGGATCAGCATGTGGAGATAGTGCTGTCTTGATCACGTGGCAGCATCTATGCGAGAGCTTGGAAAGGGTGAAAGTTGAAACTCTGGCAAAGAGCGTGTTGTTTCCATATCAGGGACAAGGAATTCCCTTACCTTTTGACATTTTTTCCTGAAGAATGACACCACTGCAAAACTTGTATGAAATTATGTGGGTCTAATGCAGAAGGTTTTTCTCAGACATCTTTTAACATCAGCAGTTTTTGTTGGGTGGGGTTTTTTTTTGTTTTGTTTTGGTTTTTTGTGTGTGGGTTGTGGTGGTTTGTTTATTTGGGGTGGTTTTTTTTGGATTTTGGTTTGGTTTTTTCGTTTTTTGTCTATGGGGAGGGTTTTGACAGGGGAGTTTGGTGGTTTTTTCCTTTTTTTTTTTTCCTAGCCCAGGGACTGTGGAGTGAATACAAGGAGTTCCAGTTAAGTGAGGCTGCAGTGGGGTTGGTCTGACTCGGCCAGGGACTCAGCAGTTGATGTTGTTCACTTCTAGGTCACTAGTTCAGCCTAAGTCAGCATAATAATAACCCAGAGTAATAGAAAGCTGCAAGCTGTTTGTGGCTCACAGAATCTGAAGTAGTCTGTGTAGCTCTGAGACCAGCATGTGGCTGATGGATATCCCATTAAAAAAATGCCTGCCCACATCTAATTAAAACTGATCAGCAGTATTGGAAAGTCCAGGGAAATTTGCTTGGAAGAATTCTCCTGTTTCCATAGCCTGGCATCTTTTAGAGAGAGTCTGGCAGCAGCCCAAGTGATCTATTCTGTTTTCTAGGTGCTGTTTTTTGGGATACTCTTGTTGCACACGATTTGTAATGAACTGGTAGTCTGGTCTTTGGGGTATCTCAGAACTGTGAGGTGCTGATATCCTTAACAAATTCAAGTCAATTTAACTGAAGCTTAAGAGGATGTTAGGCTGGACTTACCATTGTCTGGGTGTTTGAGCTCAGCAGCTTTGTCACTTGTACCTGCTCCTCTGCCCTGCCCTTCCTTCCTGGTCAGCTCTTCAGGATCTCTGCTCACTGACCATCTTTGTTTTCCATCCTGTTCCCCCCAGGAATGATCATGTTGTTTCCAGCCAAGAAAGATCTACAAACACACAAGATTTCACAAGGGGACAGTCACACGTGCTTGCTTTGCACATAGGAGTATGCTCTGGCTTTGGTTTAGTCTTGGATAGCTGTGTTCTGCCTTTTGGAGACCAGTGTGAGGGCTCCCTCTCTTGTTTTGCTGGAGTATAATTCCCAGCTGGAATTAGGATGCTCCAAATGAGGGCCTCAAACCAAATCCAGTTCTATTAATTTGCTGTAGATCCAGATTTGAGACTAAGCAGGGGTTATAATTTCTGACTTAACTTTTACATTTGCATTTAGAAACTAAGCTCAAGTTTTGATGTTTTTGTTTTTTATGAAGGCAAAGGGTTCACAGTAACTAATAGACTTTAGGACTAGGACAGTGATAGGATGAAGTAACAAAATCAGTAAGTCAGGTTTTCTGAAGAGATAAATTTAAGTTGAGATATATATATATATATATATATATATATATATATACACATTTTTTAACATAATATTTCACATCAAGGTTTATTGACACTTCTGTATCAAACCAGCTTCTCTATCACTTGCCTGGCTTTTCCTGAAGCTGGATTGCCCCCTTTGCTAGGAAGAGTGAGACTGCAATGCTGAGCACAGTCTGGGGAAGCTGGACATTGCTGTGCTGGTGCCTGGTCCTGGAGGAGTTAATGGGACAGGGTTGTTGGGCCACATCACAGAAGCTGGGAAGGACAAACTCTTGTTTCCAGAGGTCCCCTTCTCTCACAGACTCGAGGAAACAGAGGACCTGGGTCTGAGAATTCCTCTCTGTTGATGTGGGGCCATGCTGCTGGTGCTCCATGATGAGCAGAGGTGCTGCTGGAGCAGGGTTGACTTGTTCCTCATTCCCTTTTCAGGAGAAGGAGAAGAAGTACATGTTACCTGTGGATAACCTGAAACTGCGAGATGTGGAGAAGGGGTTCATGTCCAGCAAGCACATCTTTGCTCTCTTCAACACTGAACAGAGGTATGCTCCCATCTCAGCACACCAAGCTGCTGCTTATTTAGGATTTAGGTAACAGAGTAGGGATGAGTGTGTTAGGATGGCTGTCCAGGAAGGCTGAGAGTCCTTCCTTTCAGGACAGGCACTTTTGAAGGAGATGGAAGGGCTTAACTTCATTCCTTCTGGTCTTATAGATATGTAGCATTTTCCTTTTTCTTGCCAGTGCATGGCTTGTGGTGTGAACTTCCCCTTCAGCCTTTTGTTGTGGTTACCTGGGTTGGCCTGTGGCTAGGATGTATATTTGTACTCACAATGTTCTTGGTGAGTGGCTAGGGAAAGCCATAGGACCTGGGATGGCTGGAGAAGTCCAGCAGCAAGCAGAATTGAAAAGGGAATCCTTTTCAGGCCTTGTTGAAACACACAACTGATTTGAGAGCAATTAAACTTGATAAAAAAAAAGAAATAATTTGCTTTTGCAGAGTCATCATGAGGTTCCTTTCAAGGGGACCAAATGTCTCTGTCTTAAAATGACAGGAGGATTCCCTGGTCATTGATATCTTTGTCAAATATGGGCAGATCTCTGAATTGTGAGATAATAAAATATGTCTCTTTCTTGCTGTCAGGAATGTTTACAAGGACTACCGGCAGCTGGAGCTGGCCTGTGAGACCCAGGAGGAGGTGGATAGCTGGAAGGCTTCCTTCCTTCGTGCAGGAGTGTACCCAGAGCGTGTTGGGGTAAGTGACAGCCACAATAATGGGATAAGGAGGAGCTCAGCATGTGTCTTGAGAAGGATAGCTGCATCTCCTTGTGTTAAAAATAAGTCTGTGAAGGTTTTGTGTCTTTCCAGAGCTGAGAACCTTTCATAACAAAAACCAGTTTTTGTTATGTCCTGGTGCTTCCATTGTCTTCCATTGAGATAAAGTAACTGCCAGCTTCAAAGGGAAGATAAAGTAGGAAAAGACTGCCTTGATAAATCCCTCTGTCTTGTTTTGTGGACATTAAATTTACAATACAAGAGTGACATTTAACTACTGTGACTATTAACTGGCATGGTATCCACTGAGCAAAGGCACCATTCCTTTTTGGTAACACTGTACAGCCTTATTAGGAACTTCCTGACTTAGCAGTTGTTCTCCCTTTCCTTCCTCCAGCCAATTAGAGAGGGATGTTCTTTGAATTTTTCTTTTGCTTGGTAGATACCCTAATATGCTCCTTTAGAAAGAAGTCTTATCTCTTCCCTTCCCCTTGTCTCAGAGCACTTATTGTCAGCATTATTTTCTGCTTTAAAAGTATTTTCTAGACAATTGTGGTATTTGTTTCTGTTCAAAGCCTTTCCTGTTCCTCTCTAAGAGGAAGCTGCTATAAATAGTTTTCCCATTAGAAAAGTGATAATTGCTTTTCTGTTTGTATTTGTTGCTTTTAATAGATTTCTTGCATTCATCTGTCCTGTTACACTTGAATATTGCTGGTTTTGCCTTAAAACATTTCCTAACAAACTGATAAGATATTTTAAAAGAGAGTTAGGGACTGGGCTTTAACAGTGACATGACTCCAGATTAGCTTTGAAGCAGACTGGGCCTCTTAACCACAGTGGCTGTGGGGCGCCTGTTGCTGTCAGGTGGAGGGGTTTGACATGGGAGCCCTGATCCCTGTCTCAGAACCCCTGTAAGGAATGACAAGTGGCCCTTGCAGGTAAGAAAGTTGTCATTTGTTGCTAACAATGTGGTTTCCTTTGCAGGGCATCCCACTTTTCAGTTTAGCCAAACAGTTTACTTGTTCCTCTTCTAGGGTCATAGAGATATTGATGCATTTTTAGTGGGATTGGTCTTTTGCTTGTCAGTGCTATTATGAGACCTTCTCCAAATTCTGAGACCAACTAAAAGTCATCTTTTATTTTTTGTCCCTTTTTGTTTTAATTTTTTCCATGTATGCTCAAACTGACCTGCCAGGACAAGGACAAAGTAAGTCTGACCCCTTCTGCCTGTGTTGCCTCCTGAGGCTTTCACCAGAAAGCTCTCTCTTTTTTTTTTTTTCTCCTTTTGTCACAATTTCCTGAGAGGCATTTGCTTCTTCTCCCTCTTTGTACCCTCTGTTGGATTCCTGCTGTCTGTTTCTGTTCTTGGTTTGAGTTTTGCTTTTTTCTTTTTATTCCTCCCTTTTTGTATGACTTCTGAATCTTGGTGCAAGCTTATTTTTGGTTTTTTTTCCCTCACTTTTTTTAAGTTGTCCTGTTTGACATCCACTTCCTTTGCTTTGTTTCACACTAAGACCTTGCATTCCTTCATTATGTAAGATCTTCTCAGCAAAAGCTCAAATGAACAAAAGAATTTGCCCTTTCTCATATATTTTGTTCCCCAAAACAAAAGAGAAGCCATTTCCTACATGGCAAATTGTTCAGACCAGGACTGTTTAAAACAAAGATGTTTCATTATTCAATCATGTTTTTTTTTTAAATAAACGTTGAGGAAGGCAGCAGTTCTTTCATGCTTCAGTGCTTTGAAATGGATCCCAAATGGAGGAGCCTTGGAGATTGCTTGCTGTCAAACAGCACAGTCCAGTTTTACCTTACAGAATAAACAATGTACTTCAGGCAGACAGGAAGGGATTCATCTGCTGGGTGTGAAAGAAAAGATAATTATAGCTTACAGTGCAGGATTTGCAGTTGGAGTGATAGGAAAGTTTTCTAGTTTATTCCATCTACTTGTGGTCAGCCTGAGAGGAGCAGTTACTTCACTTCTCTGTATCTGTTTTCTCATTTGTATAATGAGGACAAAGATGCAGCATGGCAGAGAGCCTGTGAGACTTAATTTATGGTGAATGATTCTTGATTTTAACTGACTCTGGTCATGGAAAACCCAGATCAAATGAAGAACCTTTCAGGAAGCTGTAAACATTAAAAAGTAATAATACAGCTTTAAGTATGCACCAGAGCCATAACCTCTGAACATGGGTCGGGGTCTCTGTTGCCTTTCACCTTTGTTTAATAACCTTGTACTAAGAGAGCAGCTTTATTGCTAAAATTTCTCAGATCTGAGCTGGAGAAGTCTGTACAAACTGAGCTGTGCATTGACAATCACAGCTCAAAATGTAAGTTCAAATAAGTTTTATTTATTGCATGTGCTTTCTGCCTGTTCCCTTCTATTCTTCTCTTTGCTCTCGTGAAAAGCCAATTTTGTGTTACATTTGAAGAATAAATCTGTTTCTCCTTTTTTTTCTGCAGGCCAGTGAAGCAGAGGAGAATGGAGGAGATAGTTTCATGCACTCCATGGATCCTCAGCTGGAGAGACAAGTGGAAACGATCAGGAACCTGGTGGATTCCTACATGGCAATTGTCAACAAAACCATCAGAGACCTCATGCCGAAGACAATCATGCACCTCATGATAAACAATGTACTTATCACACTGTGGCCAGTGGAGGTGGGAGTGGCAGGGAGGGAGGAAAAGAAAGAAAAAAAACCAAAGGAAGAGGTGGGGACAGAATAAAGTGTTTTGGGGAAAGATGGTGCAAACTGATTCCCTCTCTATGCTCTCTTACAGACCAAGGACTTCATCCATTCAGAGCTGCTGGCAAACCTGTACTCGTGCGGCGACCAGAACACGCTGATGGAGGAGTCGGCGGAGCAGGCCCAGCGGCGCGACGAGATGCTGCGCATGTACCACGCCCTGAAGGAGGCCCTCAACATCATCGGGGACATCAACACCAGCACCATCAGCACCCCCATGCCCCCACCGGTGGACGACTCCTGGCTGCAGGTGCAGAGCGTACCGTCCGGACGCAGGTACCACAGGCTCAGGGGGAGAGCCCCGCAGACCTGACGCCTCTTCAGTGCCTTGCTGGGGCCTCCCACTGACACAGGGAGTCCTCCTCTTCTTCCTGTGGATGAAGAGTCCTGGGTATTTCTGCTGGCAGGCTCCTAGGACATCCCTACAGGGATGTTGAGATGTTTTAAACCCTTGGGTTGGATGGGGCTGACGTAGCTTTGAAGGCTTTGGTGTGGCCCTCGAAAGCCAAAGGGTGTTGTCTAAAGCGATGTGAGGCTAAAGAGAGAAACACTGAAGGCAGCCTATGGTGGCAGAGGGATCCCAGAGCTGTTGCTGCAGTTGAATGCCTTTGTTTGTTTGGCAGGTCCCCCACATCCAGCCCCACGCCGCAGAGGAGAGCTCCTGCAGTGCCCCCCGCCAGACCTGGGTCTCGCGGACCGGCTCCTGGGCCACCTCCTGCTGGTGGCTCCACGCTGGGTGGTGCCCCCCCTGTGCCCTCCAGGCCAGGTGCCTCTCCTGATCCCTTCGGGCCCCCACCTCAGGTTCCTTCTCGGCCTAATCGTGCTCCTCCTGGTGTTCCCAGGTAAGTCCTGAAACACTGCTCCACACAGGTGGGTTTGGGTTGGAGCCTTGGCAGCACTTGGCCTGCCTGGGCCATAGGAGGAGAATGGAGTGCATGGTGTGGGTACAGCCTTTGGATATTTGAGTTTGATCCAGAGGCAGAGCATCGTTGTCCTCTGAGATTTCATTGTGTGGATGAGGCAATGCCAAGGCAGCTCTCAGGAACAGAGGGGCAGCTGTTTCTCTCTACAAACCTCTGCAAAGAATGTGGGAGAGAACCTTGTACCCAAGTTTTACAGCAATTGTACCAATGCCTGTAGTCACCAGATAAATCACAGGACTGGGGTGAGATTCCCCTCTGTGCAGGGCTCCCCAAAGTCTGAAGTTGCCCCTTTTCTCTTGGCCCAGAATTCTTCAAGGTGAGTTGGAAGATCTTCAGAGATGTTCAGGAGAGTATTGCAGGATCACTGGCAGGGGAAATGAATTCTTAGGCAATTTTGTTGCTTGTGTAATCAACTTCAGCATTTTCCAGTCTAGAGGGTTCAAATCACACAGCTTTGCTTTCCCATTAGGAAACTCATTTCCTTTCCTGTTCAGTCACTTCAGACACACTTCAACATAGTAATAAGGAATTATCCCTTGTGCAGCTGAGCATGTATTCCTGAACAGGACTTGGGAAGCAGTCTGGAACCAGGAATGCTTTTATGTTGGGTGTTTAGTTTCCCTTGAGGAAGAGGAGGTAATTGCAGTGTAGAGAACAAACATGAGCAGAAGCTCCCCAGTGACATGCCAGAGGGAGCACTTCCCTTGTGGAAAATACCTCTCCAGTGGGTGCTGGTGGCACAGGTCTGAAACTTTGCCATTTTCTGTGGAAACACCCAGCCTGTCAGTGGCTGGGGATGCTGTATGGCAGAGTGGGTTCAATCTTCCTCCTACGATAGTGCCCAGCTCATATTTGGTGCTGCCTGTTTGGAGGGAAGTGTGCTCTGCCAGACTGCAGCCAGCCCAGAGGTGGATGAGTGCAGACAGCTTTACAGACCAGTTTCTGACTCTGGTGTGTGCAAATGGTTTTACTTTCTTGGTGCCTTTGCCCCAGTCCTTCCTATGCACCTTGATGCAGCTCCCACAGTGACTTGTCCTCACATACCTCAGTGTTGCCCCAGAGACTGTGGAGGCACCTATGGATGTCAGCATGCTTCTACTGTGTATTTTGGCTCCTGCTTCTTGTGACCCTGCCTTTCCATATACTGTTACTTTGTGGTTTTGTTTTCAGTATATTTATGCTTCTTTCTGTCTCCATCTTCCTCCTTTCACTCAGTTTCATTTCTTCACTCATGAAAAAATATTCTATATACCTGGCCATCGTGATAGGATTCCCCAAATGGGCTGAAATGAATTGGCCTTTTTTTTGGAAGAAATCTGCCATAGCCTATCTTAATGGCTTTTCTGCCTTTTGCATGAGTAGAAGGGTTTAGGTAGGGAAAACAGCACTGGAGCAGAGGAGGAAAGAGTTTCATGCTTGACTGAGCAACCCCTTGGTTTAGGAGAGATGGTAGGTTGGATTGCATGCTACTGACTGCCCTGATCTGGAGTTGAGAATGTAATTCCAGAAGCTGTGAAGTGTGATGCTCATTCTCTGATCCCCCTCTCTGATTCTTCCAGTTGTTCATAGACTCCTCCGGATCCTGATACCAGCTTGTCATTTGAGTTCACTGATGAATGGAGAATTTCCAATGACAAGGGACTCTTTCTCTTCCTCTCCTGTATATAGAATAAGAATGTTCCCTGCTAGCACTTGGACTCGGGTCCTTCTGCCATGGGTGAACGAATGCCATCTCCATTGTTGCTTTTTTAATCCCCATCCTTCCCTTGCTAACGAGCTGTGCAGTGTGTGAGAGAGAGGAGCAAAGCTCTCGTGTGCAGCACGAGTGGGCTTTGATGGAGGAGCTGGTGGTGTGCAGTGAACTCAAATGTGTGTGGTGGTGGCTGGGTGTACTTTGTGTGCTCATTGATGCCTGTGTAGAAGTTTGGCAGTTTTGGTTTGAGCATCTGGTTTTATGAATGATGAACTTACACAAGTGTCACGCTACTCCTTTTTCATAAACTTAAGTGTATAAACACATTTTCACATACAATCACCACATGGTACATTTTTTTTGCACAGAAAGGTTTTCCTGCATATAATTAAGGACACTTCAGACTTGCCATCCTGCTTCTGTGCTTAGCATTTATTCAGTTTACTGTGGAAGGCCATATTGATAGATACATAATTTTGGGAGCTGAAGGTTACAAACCATTTAAGATCCTGTCTGTGTGCATTTAGGATTTGACCTGGGAAAGAAATCTATGAAGATACTGTCCCAGGTATTTAGGCTCCTTAGTTTAAAATAGTTTGATAGAAACTGTAGGTAGAAGAGCTTGAAGGAGAATTAAGGAATGACTCAACCATTGAAAAAATGTGTTGAAGGCATTAATGGGTTCCCCATTCTTTGGTACCTTCAAGGAAAAGAATGTGAGGGATCAGCATCACAAGGGCATGGGTCTGGGGTTACCTCCTGGCAGGAATGGTTCTCACTGGCTGCTGTGCTGGTCAGTGCAGTGGGGACACATCACTGCAACTCCCAAAGGGTTCTTGGACACACAGTTTGAAGGGACAAATTATCTCCTTAGGGATTTAGTGGCTGATGTCCATGCCCATGGCCGGGGATTGGAATTAGATGATCTTTAAGGTCCCTTCCAACCCAAACCATTCTATGATGTATGTAGCTGTATGACCTGAATTATTCAGGAGGTTGGAGCAGCTGATTTCATTATTTATGACCTTCAGAAAAGCCTCCACCTGCTTTGTGCCATTTTGGACTGTTATCTCCTTCTTTCCCAAGCTCTTTTTTAACATGTAATGTGGTCAGAAGATAGGAATCCTCAGTGAGAGACAAGCCCAGCTCCTTGTGCCCAGCTGGTGGGTGCTGAAACCTGGGTGTGACATTGGTGTGAACGTCAGCCTGGATGTGTGAGTGAGCAACAGCCAGTAGGTGTGTGGACAGATGGATGGGTTTTGGTGCCCCCCTGTGCACAGCAGGGTCTGGATGTGTGCAGAGATGAGGCTCTGAGTGTTTCCTGTGTGTTTGCAGTCCCCCTACTCATGCTGTGTTTGGAGGGGGACGTGTGACTGTGTCTGTGCAAGCGCCTGTGTCTCTGTTCTACCTTCCTGACAGTCTGTGTGGCCTCTGCCTTGAAGTGTCTGAACTGCCATGTTGATTTCGTGTTGTCTTTCAGAATCACTATCAGTGACCCCTGAGGACTGGCAGCCACGGTAGGTTTCGCACCCTCGCTGCGATGCATGAGTCACTGTGTCCCCATCCTCCAGCACTGCTCTGCAGCTCTCCTCTGCTGCCCAGTTCTTGTGTTAGTAACAGAGTCCCTTGTCTGATGAACCACCTCTGCCAGGATCTCATAAAGGGAGGAGTCTTGAACAAAAAAACTGGCTGATCAAGAGACAGAGCAGCTGCTTGAGC
Source organism: Notiomystis cincta (assembly GCA_013398075.1). Taxonomy (NCBI): domain Eukaryota; kingdom Metazoa; phylum Chordata; class Aves; order Passeriformes; family Notiomystidae; genus Notiomystis; species Notiomystis cincta. The sequence goes on from VZRX01002021.1 coordinate 114,662, forward strand.
TGCAGGAGCTGGGAAAGCCTCAGTACCTGATTTAAGGTCTGGAGGACCCTTTCTCTGCTTCTAAATAGAGAAGGTGGGATGGGGGAATGAGCTCTGGCAACAAGGATTAAACTCTGTGTGTCTTTCATTTGGCTTATATCCACACTAACAGAGAGATCAGCTCAATAAACTCTGCTTTGATTTGGTCTGTCAGCTCTGTTAGGATCAAGACAGAGACTTGGGGAGCTGATAGTTCAGACTCCTCTTCTTACATTCTAATGTCTGGCTGGAGGAGTGCTCCCATCCTCACTGTGTCCCTAGTGCTCATGGAAGTCAAGAGGAGTTTGGGTCATTAATATCAGGACTTCCATGTCTGAGTGCAGGGTAACTCTGACATTGAATGTTCCCTTTTATCCTTGTGTCCCATCATCACAGTTAGATGTGAACTCCCTTTGTTTGTTCTCCCCTGGACCCTTTATGTTCTAGGTTACTCTCCTGCTTCCATTCAAACTACCTTCTCTCCTCTACCTCCTGCCCCTGCAAGAGGAAGGGTGTAGTTACCTGTGTCCCTCACACACTCTGCCCTGAGCTCCTGCCCCTTTCCCTGTCCTCTCTCTCCCTGCATTTTGCAGCATTGTAGTGGTTCAGTGATGTGGCAGGGTGTGGTTTTGCTGTGTACTGCTCATCCTGTTAATGTCAGCTGGGGGTGTGAAGAGGGACAAATTCTCCTGAGTCTTTCCCTTGGGAACCTCCAGCCATTATTGACAAAGAGATACAGAGGGCAAAACAGGGCAGGTGTGGATTTTTTGGGCCCCTTCTCCCTTTCTCTGTGGATGTTGTTTCATGACAGAGGAGTGGAGCAGCAGCAGCTCCTGCAGATTCCCTTGCTGCTGGTTGTGGCAGAGAGACCTGGGGGTGAGGAGCACGTGCTGAACTCCTACTTTAATAGGAATAGCAGAAGTTCAAGCCCCTGTTCTGGGGCAGGGGGGTCTCAGCCAGCCCCCATCTTGCAGTAGATGGTGTCTGTTACTGCTGCACAGAACTGCAGTTAGAGCTGAGAGGTGCCACATTGCAGTGATTGCTCATGATTGACATCTTTGAGGACGTCATCGCCAACCCTCCTCACTGATGACACACTGCAGAGGTGTTGGAGCAGTCAGCAGTTTCCTCCAATATTCTGCCTACTGCAGACATCCCTGTCAGCCCTGGAAACATGCATCCTGGTGAACAGCCTTGGGAAGGAGCCTTGCTGTTGTCTGTACCCCATTCTGGGACTCGCTGTTATGGGGCATTCTCGTTTTAATCTGGCATAAAGAGCACCAAGGAAATAAAAATTAAAAAAAAAAAACCAACAAACCCAAGTGATCCAAAATTTGCACCCAAACCCTTTTGCAGTCCAAGGGAATAAATGTAATGTTTTCCCACCTCTGTTAGATCCTATCAGCAGAACTCCCTATTAGCCCAGTGGTTCTTAGATAGGATTAGCTCAGTGTTCTCTCTGGGTATGGCCTGAAAGACTGACTTCAGAGGATGTGACAGTCATTGTAACTCATCTCCCTGGGCTCAGGTCTTCCTTCTCATGTACTGGAGACAGCCACAGGCTTCCCTATGAGCAAAACTTTGTTGCTTCTCCTGACAGAGAAAAGTGACTTTTCAGTGTTATAAAAAGGCTTGACTAGAAATGTAGTTGGTCTGAAGCAGCATTTTGGGGGTAAATATTGCCCAAGAGACTTCTTTGTCCCTCTTAGTGCTGGGAAAGAGTTTTCAGCCTTTACCAGGCAGATTCTGCAAACATCTCCAGAAAACCTCAACAGAAGCAGCCTACAAGTTTAAAAAGTGACAGCCCCACACCCTGAAATGCTTTGAATGCTGAGAGAAGTAAGTCTTCAAAAATCAATCATAGTACATTACAAAAAGCAGCCCATCTACCTGTGAATTACTTGTGCTCCTTTCAGCCCTATTTATCTTGCTAGGGTCAAGTGTTCACTCTTCCCAGAACACTTTACATACTCTGGTGGCTTCAAGCATCCTTTTCATGTGAACCCTCTGAGGCTTTTAGCACAGCCTGTGCAAACTCCTGAAATGCAAACAGTCCTTCAGCCTTCTCAAAAAGCACCTTCTAACGTGATGATGCAACAGCATCTCACTAAAGGTTGAGCTGAGGTTCTGTAAGGTTTTAATTCAGGTGCTGATGCTGTTCCAGTGACAGTAGAAGCCACCAAAGGGTTGGTGTGGCTGCATTTACACCGTGAGCACCCTTAGAGATAATGCACAGATCCCACACGCCATGAAGCTCAGGGTCACAGATTCCCCAGCTGTTGACATCCTGTTGCAATTTTTACTGCTGGACAGCAGTATTATTTCAGCATCCTTCCAAGGTGATTGTAATTCCTGGGTCAGCTTAATCCCATTGTTATTTGTTGTACAAGAGCAGTAATTTGACTGTCATGCTGACAGTGGGGTCTTGCAGTCCCCATTGGTGTTTTCAGTCAAGGAGATAACACTTGAAAGTGCTTTTACTCTCTGAAGCTTTTTTATGTATCATTTCCCAAGGCAAGGAACAAGTGGTTGTAATTGTTTTGAGATCTGAGGTTTAATAGATCTGGAGCAGTAAGTTCTGCTGAGGTTTAATAAACAGGACTGGAGAGTTGCTCTGGTTTATTTGCTAAATGAGGGAACTTGCCCTGATTAATAGGAGTGTAGCTCCTCTTGTGCCAGTGTGATTATAGACTGCTGGTACAGATATCCTCCCCTGGCCCTCTTCTCTCCCTCCCCTCAGCCCCTGTGTCAGGAGAGGGCCTTCATTTCTAGAAGTGAGTTGGTTCTCTGTAATCTAAATCTCATCAGTGAGGAATTATCAAGGCATTAATTGTGACACCTGGTCCTGTATGATCAGTGCAAGGGCTTCCCCTCCATTTGGTCTACGTGCTGTTGGCTTTGCTCTTTGCATTTCAGGCAGTTTGGACCTTAAAACTACTCTGTCTTGGTACTGAACAATTTAGTTATCTTAATGAAACATCAGCAAGATGCAGTTTGGGTGGTAGACAGTGCAGGGAGCATGTTTTAAAGGAAAAGCACAGATTGGACTCAGTCTTACAGAACACATTGTTATTTATAGCCTTCTTACAGCCTGTAGTCTGAGACTGAAGTGATATTTCAGGTAATGAGCTGAGAGACGTCTCAGGGTGTTGTCTTGTATTTTTTTTGTTGCAGCATTTTTTTCCCTCAGTCCCTCACAGGGAAGAGATTCTAGAACACTTAACCCATGCAGAGGGCAAACACTGAAGTTGCTGCCCATTTACATAGCTGAGGTATCAGCAAAAGAGTTGGAACAGGGTGGAGTAGGAGTAGCCAAAGTTCCTTTTATTCAAGTAGAAGCTGCATTTGCTGTGCACCAGAACTGGAAAGCTGAAAGCTGCAGGCTTGCCCCTGACATCCAAAATCAGTCTCATGTCAGAACAGGGAATCTCAGACTTGCAGTAGCCTCGAGGGCAGGGGAAGAAGGTGCTCCTCCAAACCAGCCAAGAGCCTCTGGCAGCAGCGCGTCTCAGAGGACCCCATCCATGCTGTGTGACTGTCATGTGCTTGATACAGGAGCTCACTGTTGTCCATGCTTCTCCACTCATCCCAGAGCCAGGGCACTCACTGGCAGTAAATCTCTGCACTTCCAAATTTCACAGGGAAGCAAAACTGGCAGTCCAGGGGATCTGTGCTGTGCAGAAAGGCCAGTGTGAGGCTGAGCAGAAGCCCATGAGTCTCCTTTGTGGAGCTGCACTCTGGGGGTTTGTGCCTCAGGTTGGATTCTTTTGCTGGCTCAGGCAAGGTGGAGAAGCATGTGTGGTTGTGACTGCAATTGCTGTGCTAACCACAGTGTGTGTTCTCTTGTTTTTGTTTCCTGCTTTTTCACAGCAGAAGGGGCCCCGCCTCACCTACTCGACCTACCATAATCCGACCGGCTGAACCGTCCCTCTTAGATTTATAACTTGAGGCTGTAGACAGCTGGCGACGAGTGCCGTGCTGGTGGCTTCCCCATTCCACCCTCCCTTGCACAGCCACAGTCACTCCTCTCATCCATCCCACATCCCTGCCTCCCACCACCCCTCCCCGGTGTGTCGTAAAACTCTAGCCTAGCGATGGAGCTCTTCGTCTTGGCTCGTGCGTCCCGTATTGCTTTGTGAGCGTAGAGTAGCCTTCATCCCGTGGCATGGATCCCTGAGTTCCACAGGCTCCGTGGAGAGGGCAGCCACAGGGACAGCCTTAGTCCAAGTGGTGGCTGTCTGTCCATCTGCCTAGTCTAGCCTGGATAAGTGTCCTGCCTGCACCAGTTAGCTGTAGCACCCAGGACTGAGCTGTAGCTGTTTTCTTTCCTTGTAGTTTAAGACAAAAGCGTGGCTTAGCAAAAATAACGCTGTCCAAACACGTGACACCCGTTAGGAACAGATTAAATGTCCTGTGTATTAGCTTGACTTCTAAGGTGCAAAAATTTCATGTTGGGAACAGTGCAATCAACTTCCTATCAAGGTGAGGCAGGGAGATCACTAAAGGGGGGAATCAATGGATCAGCCCAGTCCTGCCAGAGTGAAGTCTGAGATAGCGCACACACCTCAGCGTGCAGGGAGCTCACGGACCTGCTCACACTCGGCTCCCACCAGGGCCATTCCTGCTGGGGACACACTGGCTCCTGCCAGCAGTTGTCTTGCATCACCTTTTTTGGCTGACTTTCCTGAACCCAGCAGGGCGAGGGGAATAGACACGCTGCTCCCCCCTTGCAAACGGACAGCCAAATGTTTCAGGGAGTTTGCTGTGTGGTGTTTTGTTGAAAATATTTCTGCTCTGAACTAAGCACATCTTTCAGTGTTTTTGGGGTACTGTGGTGACTTCTTCCGTAGCCTTTTCTTGCATGTGGATGGTACGTGTTTGGGGAAACTTGTAACCTTGTTGATCACAACTCATCTTAAGGTTTGGTTTTTACTTTTCATGCTACATGTATTTAAAAAAAAGAAAAAAAAAGACTTGAGAATTAAAAAGTATATCAACCCTGTACATCTCAGATGTCATGTCTCTACCAGAGCTGAATGAACCCCCTCTGTTGCAGGCTGTCCTCCAGGCCTGATTCACATTGCAGTTCTCTCGTTTCAGTGCTATTACTCTTAATTTCTGTTGTGGATCCTCTATTGTTCTGATGCCAGTTCCTTTCTGTATTTTAACTATTGTTTTACTACTTCTCCTCCTTCTCCTTCCCTTTCCCTTTCCCTTTTTCTTTGTGTTTCTTGTCTTTAACCTCCAGCCGGCCGGGTAAGGCCAGTCCCGCCCGCCCGGAGAGCCCAAAACCACCATTTGACATGTAGGCCTGCTCCCTCTGAGACTCTTTGCCTGCCTCTTAGCTGTTCTGTCCTGGAATGGTCTGACTCGAATCTCACACATGGCTTGTTTTGTTTGTAATTTGTGACACACTCATATCAGATGTGATTGTAGTGAAACTGTTTTTTGAGGTTTTTTTGTTTGGTTTTTTTTTTTTTCTTCTTCTTCCCAGCTGCTTAAAGGAGTTAAACAAGTATATTGTAGTAATGAGAAACATATCTTTACTGTTATAAATATCTATAAATATATATATAAGATGAAAAATCTATATATGTCCAGGTGTTAAAAGCCATTTGTGCTTCCATGTGAATTTTAGGAAATACTTAAGTAGGAAAAGAATATCTATATACATATATATATACACACACATCCAAAAAGTTAACCAAATCCCAATGTTGAGTTTTTGAGCTGATTGTTAAATTCTCTGCTGTGTGCAGTTGGGTTATTGTATTACCCCAGACTTGTGGGTGAACTGTCTCAGTGCTGGTAGTAGCTGTGATGCAGTTTGTGATCTACCTGTCACTCTTGTTTATTGGATGAAATAAACTCTCATTTCTGTATAATGAAGGTCTCAATGACTAGAATAAAACCATCTCTCTTTCTCTTGCTTTTTCTCTGGGTGGTTTTCAAGCTGTATGTGATTATAACCTGATCTTTTCATCCCATAGAGTTAATGAGCTGTACAAGCAATCAGGGGCTGTCACTGATAGGGAAGGTGGAGCAGATCTGCATCAGCACTGAGTGTCCAGGAGCTGCACAAGAGTGAAACAGCTTGGCAGGTGCAGAAAGGTAAATCCCTGTGCAGAAGAAATTGTGTGGAGGTGCAGCAGAGATGGGACATACAGAAGGTGGGAGTTGGCACATGAATTGCTGCTTCCTAAAAGGGATTTTTGCCTACAGTGCTTGTGGCGCACAAGACGTGGGTGTTGAGTAAAGGTGAGGTCAGGGTAAAAATGACTCTGAAGATGGATGTGAAATGCTAGCCAAGAGCCACCTCTCAGGCTTGTCTGTACAGAAAACATTCATGAGAGCTCAGTGAAAAGGGCATCTCTGTCAGGGCAGGTGCTTTCAATAAAGAATTCATTCTTCTCTTTTTCTGGCCCCATGTCAAGGTGGTCTGTGCAGAAGAAATACCTCTAGTCAGTGCCCCTCTGAATGGGTTTATTCAGAAAGCAAATTTGTAACAGGGTTAAGTCACCTCTGCAACAGCCCACAGACCTTCTTCACTGGTCTTGTCTCCTTCACAGTTCTGGAGTAAACACCCAATAACTGTTTATTCTGTTCACAATAATGCTCTGTCTTAAATCACAGCCCTTCCCCTAGTAGTTATGATACAGATTTATAAATAGCCTGAGCAGGGATAAACACTGATCAGGCTTAGTCTCTCTTCAAGGAATATACAGCATTTTACACAGATACAGTAATGTACATACCCCATGCTCTGGGGAGCCCCATCACTTGTGCTGAGGAGAGATGAACACCACTCATGCCAAATGAAAGGAGTTCAACAATCAGCTTTCCCTGGGGGCTCACAGGAAAGCATTGACTGTCCTCTATGCCCCTTTTATCATTTGTATTTGGAAACATCAAGGTATGAACCATTTAAAAAAACCAACCCCCCCATGATCTGCCTTTGGCAGTAGAAGAAAAGCTCTCAGTTATGCTGCTGTAAAGCTTCAACTTGGACATGAAGGAAAGAACCATCTCTCCTGTTGAACAGACACAAATCTGTGTTCCTGTGCTTGCAGCTTGTATCTCAGCAGGTAAGAGGGAGGCAGCTGCTGCTGCTTCAGGCAGCAGCCCAAACTCCTGTCTGATCACACAGCTCCAGTGATCTGGTCCCTTTAACCTCCCCTGTGGTTTCCCTCGAAACTCCACTGTTGACATCACCCATCCTAAGAACAGGCAGTTCTTGCCTGAAGGCAGACTGAATTGCAGGATATCCACATGCCCATTCACTTCACCAACTTCCACACCCAGGAGATTTGTTTTGCTGCTGTTTCAGGGAGTGCTTTCCTCCCTCCATGTTCTGTTTTCTCCTTAGAATCAGGGCTATGGCTTCAAGGCAGGGCCAGGTACTACCCACCTGCTGCTGTACATCCCAGGACCTTAAACATGGGCCATGGGATCTTGGTTTCCACCCATCTCCTGCACTCCTTACCAAAATGGGAGAAGAGGAGAGTTCAGGGATGGAGAACTAGAACCCCTGAAGTCCAGAAATTCAAAACAAAGCATGTTTATTAAGTGGTTTCCTTTTACTTATTTCTCCCATTTCTTAAAATAAATAAAACCTTCAGACACATACAAGTGAAACACATCATCCTTCAAAGTGCAGTTACATTTCCACCCCACTCCCAAGAATCACATAAAGCTTTGTCAAGTAACCAAAAGACCCCTCGAGGCTCCCATCGGTCCCTTCCCCTGGCAATGAGAGCAGACAGGGCTGTGCTGCCCAGGAGCCGCTGGCTGGGGGCCTGTTCTGAAATACAGGTGCAAGAGGCAGGGCTGCAGCAGGAAGGGGGAGTTCAGGATACGTAGTATGAAAACAAACCCGACCTGTTGAGAGTCCAAAGAGTCCGTTAGCAGAATAGTTTAGTTACTCTGGGAGCCCTGGGAAGAACTGGGCTCGTGACAGGCATGAGTGATGGATCAGAACCGTGTGAAGCTCCTGTGGCAGCAGAGTCTGGGGCAAGGGATTAAGTCAATTTACCCAAAGTCATGGACTGCCTTTGTCCCCAGTCTGGACCTGACCTAGGTGATAGGGCAGCACCAGCTGCCTCCTGGGATGAGTTAAGAGTCTGCCTGTACTCCAAGCACACCAAGTAACAGAGAAAAGAGAAAGAGAAGATGAGGTCTGATGCTTGAGTTCCATCTGATACAATCTCTTTTTACTGATGTCTTTAGCAATCTGTTCTCACCAAGGGCACTGAGCAGAGGTATGGGCACATACAAGTCCATCAAGTCCTTTCAGGCCCATAGAAAGTTGCTGTCAGTAAGAATTAGCACCACTTAAACTACCATGATTTTGACCTCATCGTTCTCATCAGCACGGTAGAAGAAGGGAATGCATGGGTTTTCCAGCAGGGAGCCCAGCCTCTCCTGAGGGTTCTGGATTTCTCTGAGAAGCTGCATTATTTGCTTTGCCGTGGGGTCCTCTTGGTTTGGCTGAGCAGCTTTACTGTCAGCAGGGGGGAAACCGGACTGATGAAGAACAGCAGCTTCTCGTTCTGCTTCATCTGACAGATTCACCTCTCGTAACCCTGCAAGGAGCACAGACAAGGCAAGCTGGTAACTCCTCCCACCCACCCACAAGGCTGAGAGCAGGGGCTGCTGCCCTGCACACAGCTTGTCCTGGCTGCAGCTTACCTGCTCCATCGGTGGCGTTCAGCTCAATGCGCCTCTCTGCTGGCAGCACACCTTCAGTCTGGCCTGCCAACAACTCTGGGTTCTGAGCAGCTGCTACATACTTGCTGTACCACTCATTCCTTTCCCTGACCAGGCGCATCACCAAGTCCTGCAGTTCCAGCAGTTTCATCTGCACCAAGTAAAGGAAAGCTATGAACCATGCAGACAAACACACCACTGCAGTTTGCAGTCCTACTCCTGTCACAGAATGAATACACAAAGATTGGCACTCCCCAGGCTCTGCTTGGAGTAGTACCAACAGAAAAGATTCCTTGCCTTCATCTCTTCCTTATCCTGAGCCAACCTGCTGATATACTCCTCTTTCTCCTGGTGCCGCTGTTTGAGGATAGCCCTTTGACTCTGGTACAGTGCAATGTACTCCCCTGGAACACAAAAGAAGCCTCATGAGTGTCTGCAAGATTGGGGTACAAGCCCTGGTAGTGAGGTATGAGGCATGAGGACCCAGGAAATCAGCCCTGGGGTGGAGACCTAGCCCAGTCAGGCAGCAGTAGCAGACAGGAAGGGCTTGGTAGTTTGAGGGCTCCAGCTCCAAAAGCTGTTTGGGGACCATCTGCTCCCCACATAAATAAGGCCCTGAGCAAGCTGTAGCCTGTGCTGGTGTTGCCTGAACATACCAATGGTGTCAGTCTCTCCTGACAGCTGGATGCAGCGGTGCTCCAGCTCCTCCAGGCGCTCCTTCAGATCAGCCTTCTCATGCATCAGCTCTGTGAAACGCAACTGCACACAAGAGTGGGGTCAGTCACTGGGCTGCTCACCTACACACAACACCTGTGCTAAAGATAACACCCCTGTGACACTGGCCTGAGCCTGGGGAACAAATCCTGCTCCTTTACAACCAAGCAGCGAGCAAGTTTTTTTAGGATGGAGCATCTTATTATGAAACATCTGCTGCTTATTCCCCTACAGTTTGTTTGTGTTCTGTTTGTCTGATACTGGATCCAGGTCTGGCTGAGCAGTGTATTAGGGCTGAAACAACACGAGATGCTTTGCTTACCTGTAGCTTGTCCATGGCAGTTTTCAAAGCCTCGTGAACCTCCACTGGAACCGTATCCATAATGGAGCCTGGAAGGGATGTGTGCAATTTACAGTTTCTCCTGGGGCAGGATGCACCCACAGACCCAAAGGTCTGGCTCAGAGCAGCCATGGCCAGCTGGCCCAGCACCTCATGGTCACACGATCCTGAGATTTTACCTGCATCCAGCACGACGTGATGTTGCTGCTCCTGCCTAAGAGCTGTGATTTGCTGCAGGAGGGTTCTGCACTGCTGCTTCTGAGCAGCCAGCTGCTTCCTCAGATCCTCTCGCTCCTGCTCCACTTGGGACATGGCAGAGGTCACGAAAGTGACCTAAGAAGAATTTCAGAGTGTGGACATTAGTGCTTCCCCTGTGTTCAGCACGATCTATGGTGCATCTCAGGACAGTGTAACAGTTTACCCCATTTTATTTATGGGTGCAAAACCTAAGAACTGTGTGACTGCCTGGAACTAAGCCAGGCAGCAGCCACTGCCTCTTCTCATTCCCAATTAGTGCAGGTTAAAAACTGGGTCCCTTGAGAGCTGTTTGACTGCAGTATTATGACTGTACTTGTAGATAAATCTTGTAGATATTTGACATAATTTCCAAATTGCCTTCCAAACTAGAGAACAGCATCATCAAAGCCCCATTAAAGAGCTGCTCTGCCAGCTGAGTTGTCATCATAAGGAAACCACTGCCAGACTTCCAGCCTGTATTGCAAGGATGCTGCAGAAGTTTTGGCTTCTTGCTGCTATGCACAAGGAACAGTTGCATTTCCCTCATGACTGCACTCAGCTGGTAGGATAACAGCTGATAAACTCCTCTGCAATTTAATCAGTTTCCTTTTCTAGATATTTGTTTAGAACTAAAACCAAAGGCTTTAATATCCATTAAGACTCACCATTTCTTCATGGCTTCCAAAATTCTCTGGGATCACAAGTGAAGGTTTTTGGATTTCTTCAGTCATTGCTTCATCGCCTTCTGTAAAAGAAGGAAGGTGAACAAGGAGGCAATGCTGCAGAGAACCCAGCTCTGCCTCCTCCCTGAAGCAGCCACTCACCCTCCAGCTGGTGCAAAATCCTGCCTTCCATTTCTGCTGCCAGCTGACTGATCTGGGCCTGCAGCTCTTTATTTTCCTTGGCTACAGCTTCTAGACTTTGCTGCAAGAGAGAAGCAGAGGATCACAAAAACCTGCACAAGCTGGACTGCAAACAGTCACTCCATCTTCAGACAGTAGCAGCACACACAAACACAGAAGCAGTACTTCAGCTCCAGACAGGTACCACAGGACACAGGGTGTAATCACAGCATCACAGAACAGCCCAGGGTGGAAGGGACAGGCCAAATCTCTCACTTGATGATTACCTCCCATCTTTCCACTTGGCCCTTTGTACTGTTACCTTTGTCTGCTGCAGCTCTTTCAGGTGCATTTCCACTGTCACCTTCCCCTGGACCTCCTCGTGCTGCAGGCGATCCATGAGCTGTGTCTGAAGCAGGAATTGCTTGTGCAGTTCATCCTTCTCAGCAGCGAGCTGCTGGAAGGCCAGGGTGTACTGCTGCAGGTGGCTGTAGCACTGGTCCCGCTGCTCCTGCAGGCCACGGGCCTCCTGTGTCTTCAGCTCCAGCTGAGAGAACAAGATCAAACCATCAAACCCTTTCTGCCTGAAAAGCTGATCCGTGTGACATGATCCAAACTGTCAACATTGCCCCAAAGCCACCAACCAGGCAGGCAGCCACCATCTGTCCCCACATGCTGGTCCCCCACATCAGGCAGCAGATGACAGGGGAAGGCTCCCAGCTGGATCTTTACAATACCCATTTCCATCCTTCCATCAGTGTCTGGGAAGCTGCCAGCAATTTGCACAATCCAGCCCTGCCATCCCACTGCTGGTGCTCACCGTCTCTTTGAGCTCCCCCAGGTTCTCCTGCAGCTGCCCAAGCTTCTTGGCCAGCTCTTTCTTTACGTGTTGCTCTGACTGTAGGGCACTTGTAACCTCCATGTTTTCATTTGTCTGCAAGACAAGCACGACTGTGGAAGGAAACTGCCCCAGCCACCATGAAACAGGCTCTCAGTAAACCACATTAGTTCCCAGTACTACAGGCTGCCATCACTTGTGTCTTCCTGGACTGTAACTGAGGGCCATAAATCGACTGGTTAGGACAGTAAATAACTTACAGAAAAGTTCAGAAGATGGGAGAAGAGCAAGGAAAGAGCCAGGGGAATCAGTGCTGGGACAGTGCCAAGAAGAGGCCTGGCACGTCATGCAGCCTGTCAGCTCCAAAGCAGATGGGTGGTATGAATATCCCGAAGAGAGCCACAGACATTCAAAAACAAGGAGTTCAAAAAGGACTAGAGAAAAAAAATCAACAGCCAGACCATGTGTCAGTCTGCTAGGGCCCCAGAGGGGAAGGTGTTACATTGAAAGAAGCAATACAGGAGTAAGGATTCACCTCCAGGATGGGTAAGAATGACAGCAGCAGGAGAGAATGCTGTTCAGAACTTCCTCATGGGCAAATACATGGGAACAGGAAATGGGTATCTTCAGGTAAAAGGGCAGGAGGAATAGCCAGGGACAGAAACAGCCTGACTGCCAGGGGATGAGAAGGAAAAGGAAACAGTTCTACAAAAGATACTGGTTCACCTGCTAGAGCAGGTGAGGGAGTAAGGAACCAGAGGGAACCTCCTGGTGTGGCACTACATAACAGGATGGAGCAGCCACAGTCTCCGAGGGTAAGAGAGGGATAATGCTGCTGCCAGTTTTTCACATCTACACTATAAAAGGATTGTACCAGTGAGGGAAACAGTGGGAAAAGATGCACAGAAGAGACCTACCAGTTTGACAAACCCATTCTGCAGCTCAGCCAGCTGCTCCTTCAGATCCCGGTTCTGGCTCAGTGCCCGACTGATGGTGGCCTTGTCACTCTGCATGTCCTCCAGGATCTGCTGCCTGTCCACAGCCTCCTCGCTGTAGCGCTGCACAGTCTTCTCCAGCTCCAGCAGCCGCTCCTCCTGCTCCTGGTTGAGGTGGCTCAGCTGCTCGTTGTCACGGACCTGGGCCTGGTACTGCCCGTGCAGCTCCTCCTTCTCCTGCTGCAGCCGCTGGATCTCCTCCTGCAGACTGAGCTCAGCTGCCGTGGGCCCCGGCGCTGAGGGAGGCTCGATATCCATGGGCTTCACTGCTGAGCAAATGCAATCAGAAGGGGCTCAGTCACAGGGAAAATGGCTGGGTGAGACACATCCCTGCTGGATACACAAAGCACACCCCGGCCCATAGGGCTCTGTGACCCAGAAGGGATCACCAACTGAAGTATCCAATCCTCAATGCATAGCACTGAGAGGAACAAAGAGCAAACCTAACTCAAACCCCAACCCAGCATCCTGCTGTCTGCTGCTGACTCCTTCTCAGCCCTAGCAGGAGCATCCTGCCATCCCAGACTCCTGGGCCAGAGAGGCTCAGTACAGTCAGGCCAGTACTACAGACATAACCAGGCTGCTGGTCCATTCACTGCAGGAGTTCACTTGCTGTTTCTCAGGAGAAAAGGGTTCTTAGGGTCACCTGGCCTCCAGCTGCCTTCCCAGCAGCAGAAGCATCTGCACATCAGGACAGAGTTATCCAGATCCACTCTGCAGTGGGAAGCCCCATTTTGGAAGCCCTACCTGATGTGTTCAACAACTCTGTAACACTGTCTTCCAGCTCCTGAATTTTGGCCATGTGTTTCTCCTTCTCCTCTGCCATTGTGCGGACCTGCAAGGCCACACAAATGAAAATTACACCAATGTTCATGGGGCATTTCCTGCTGCCTGTGTTTGTCCAGAGCTGGGCTGCTGCCCCTGGGGTTACCTGCTCAGACAGCTGCTGCACCCGCTGCTGCCAAATGCTCCCCTCCTCCCTCAGTTTCTCCACATACTGATCTCTTTCTGCCTGCAGCTGGTGAAGTGACTCGGAGAGCTGTTCAAAACAAAATCAAACAACATCAGCATATTGGTAAATCAATTTGGTTTAAGGGATAAAACTTGAAGAAACCAATGTTAGTGCAAAGCTCAGACTACATTTTTCTGCCCCTTAAGACATCAAGATTTGGATTGTATTTTATGCAACCTCTTACCTGAGCTACCTGGGTTTCCAGGCTTGCCTTCTCCTCCAGAGCCATTTGCAGCTGCTGGTTTGCATCCAGACTCCCTCCCTGGCTTGAGAACTGTTAATAAAAATCAGAAAGTTAAGGCAATTCCTGCACAGCCTTTCCCCTGACAGTAACCTGCCATATGATCTATGTTGTAACCTACAGTTCTTTAAAGTGCTCCAACTTATAGTGAAGTTCAGTGTGAAAAAAATAGAGGATTGAAAACAAAAAGCTGAGATTTTAGTCCTGTAAAACAGGCTGAACTGGGCAGCTCCTCTCTATCAGTTTTACATTTACTATTTTTTAAATTAAGAAAGTAGGATTCAATCAAACTGGCTCAGAAATTTTATGCATTTCCAGAGTCTGCATTATACAGCCATATCAGATGGTATAAGAGCCTGTGACCTTAAAAGTTGTCAGACATGTCAGGAATTTAAAGCCAGTGTCTGGAGCATGTCAGTGGACTGAGCAGCAAGGCTGGTTCAGCTGAGGCACAGCACTTTTCCCAGAAGAGCAGCAGTTGGCTTAATTTCAAGGGTAACTTAAGACACAGTCTAGGAATAAAAAAAAGAGCATTTTCTTCCCTCCCAGGCTCAGGGTTATACCAGTCTTGCTCTCTGACCTGCTAACAGCTGGCTCCAAGCATTCTTTCCCCAGCTGATTTCAAGCTGCCACTGTCCAGTTCACCACCTTCCACTGGTGGGTACAAACACCACCCCTACTCAGCTGGTTACTCAGTGAGACTGCACGACTGAGTAACCAAAATCCTGAACAGATACAATCAGAAAAGTCACTGTATTTCCACTTTTCACCCTCTCTCACTGTACAACAGTTTTACCAGACTAATGTCACATTGTTTTTCAATCAATTTACAGCTCCAACTCCTTAGAGAATACAAACTTTCTGTTCCCTTGAGGCCTCACTGAAAGCTTTTTTCTAGGATGTCTTGAGATTTCATGCCTTCATTTAAAGCCAAAAGTTAAACCTTGCCCCCTCTCTCAGAAGGAAGTGTGGCAGTGCCATCAGTGTCATCTGCCCTCACCTGTTGAATCATCAGTTCAGCCATTTCCAATTTCTTCTGCAAATCTTCCACATCCAACTTCATAGCTGAGTTCTGGGACACCAGGGAGTGAACTTTCTCTGACAGCTCTGAATTCTGCTGTTTTATTTCCTCACTACTTTTGCTAAAACAAACAAAAAATTAAAGTGGCTCTGGGTGTGCTGATGTCCAGGTCATAAATCTACAAACCAGGGCTTCCTGGCAGCTTAGAATCACAGAAACATCACATCTAGTGACTACTTTTTAAAAAACTGAATACTCAGCCTCCCAAGTCACCACCTGTGATCTGTGCCACTTGTTTTGGGGCTCTTCTGCACTGATGAACAGAAGGGACTTACCTTCGTTTGTACAGTTCCAGTTTCAGGTTGTCTCGTTCCTTCACTAACTCTTTATTATGCTAGAGAAAAAAGAAATTATTGATTCATCTACAGACTTCAGCCAAACAAGTAAGGTATTAACAAAAATACTTCATTTCACCTTTAACAGATCAGCTAAAACAGAAAAGGTCATAACTTTAACAAAAACCTCAGGACAGGTTTGCTTAGAACCTCCTGAATTTGCTAGGAGTAAGTCTGCTCAGTCTTTTCTGATGTGATGCTACAAGTATTTCTGCAAACTTCTGGAACAATGTCAATACTAAAGTGGGTGTTTGATGGAGATTTCTGGGACAAGATGTCTCTCTTGTGTGGAGCTGCCAGACTAACGAAGTGAGGTGCCAGATCTGAAGACACCAACTGGACCATATGATTAGTCACAGAAACTTGAATGAAGTTTGCCTTGATCGTGGGGAATACAGAGCTTTAAAAGGTTAATTAACGAGGTTAATTTCTGCCTCTTCTCCAAGCAGGGGCTGCAGACTTTGCAGCAGGGTAGTAATAAGCAAACAGCCAAAGGCAGAGCTGTTGGTTAAGCATAAACAGAGGTGACTCTTACCTTCTCTGACTGCTTTTGCTGCATGGAGATGGAGGACAAAGTGCGCTCCAGCTCCGAGACTCGCTGGCGGGACGAATGTAAACGGGCAGCGAGGCTTTCAGCTTCTCCTGGACAAGTCAGAGCACAGTCAGAAGAGGCTAGACCACAAAGAGCATTTTGGAACTGGCTGAACAGCACTTTCTACTTTGTCAACAAGCTCTTCAGGTGGCACACAACTTTGTGAATCAGCAGAGCTGGCCCCACTCCTGGCTCTACAGGTGATTCACTAAAGCCCTGGGAGCACAGCTCTCTCTACCTGCCTGACTTTTAGAGGGAGATGATGACACTTCCTCTGCAGAACACTAGACAGTATGTTGGGGTTTGTTTTTTTTCTATTAGAATAAATTGCTCAAATTTAGTTCAGAATAAAAGGCTCCACTAAGACCTAGATTAACATGACAGCTGTGTGGGAGGTAGGGCAGAAAAGGGAAACAAAGTTTTAAAAGAATCAGAAAGGAAAGGTCTGGGGTAGTCACCAGGCCCAACAGAGCTGACAAGGCTTTAGTGATGCATAAAAGAACCTCAACTGCCATGAGACTGACCTGCTCCCATCTGGGGGCAGCTGCAATGACAGCAGCAGTGCCAGTGCCAAAGGCTGCCCACAGAGGGGTCAGGGAGTGCTGTGAGCTGGCTGCCAGCAGCCATGGTTGTGCCTGTGACTTGACATCCACAGCTGAAGCACCAGCTTGAGCTGCAGACACAGTCACGTACCTGATTTCTGCCGTGCAGCTTGCTGAGTATGGCCAAGGGCTGTCTGCAACTCAGACTTCTCAGAAACAAGAATTCCAATAGTCTGGATATGAACCTTTGGGAAAGGAAAATCAGTTCAGTGCAGAACTTTGTTGCTTGCCACTGCAACATCACTGTTGTCACCAAAGGGCAATTCATTAAGGGCCCTTGCAGTTAAGCACAGTGTGGCTGACACTCACAGTTTTGCTGAAGGAGTGGACTTCTGGCTTTCAGGATAAGGACTATGAGTGCTCAATAATCCACAAAACAGCACAAGTCAGGTGATACCACTGTAAGGGAGGCTCTGCCTTACCTGTAACTGTTCCCTCAGTGCTGCTTGCTCTTTAGAAAATTTCTGTTCAAACTCCTTCTTTTCCTGTAGAAACAAATAATGCTTGGTCAGCACAAACATGCAGATAGTTAACCCGTGTTTTACATCAAACTGAAAAAGCAGGAATTCATTGGTACTATTTCTAGCATCTAAATGATGCCAGTATTTTTGAAGACACACTTAATCTTCCATTATTTGAACTACTTAATAATTTTTCCATCCCAGACCAGCAGCAACACACGTGGCAGTGTTGGGATGGAAGCTCCTGGCAAGGACCTAAACTGTAACCTCCTGTCTCCACTGCATTCCTCCAACTTGAGCATTTAAATATTCACTTTGATCAAAATAAGAATGCTGCTGTCAGGCCAAACTCATGAATTCAAAATATTCAACCTTATGCTACAAATAAAACTGAATCTAACACAAAATAAGACCAGGTACACTTGTGCCACAATCCACTGTGTTTTCTACTCCTCAGAGAAATGGATACCTATTTCTGTATCTATCCAAAAATAGGACACACTTTACCTTCTCCAGCTGATTCACTGCTTCTTGGTTCTGCTGTTTCTATGGAAGAAAATTGATGCACCAATATTAAGAGAAAATATTCTCATACTGCTGAAACACACTTTCACTTTGATGAAGTAGGACACATGCCCAGTTAATGCAAAGAGAATTTCCATTTCTGTAGAAGACTAGGAAGTTCATCTTAGCTATTAAAAGTAAGAGATTTGGGGCTCCCTTCATTAATACATGTGATATGTTTTTCATTGTCCAGTACATTATCACAGTTCTCCTACAATACCTCTGCTGAAACCCCTCTATGTTCCTATCTGAGCATCCAGCAACTTCAGTTTAAACTTGCAATATCCCTCATCTATGCAATTAAGCATAGCCAAACTGGTGTGTTAGGAAAATCAGCAAAAATTCTTTCAATAAAAAAAATAAAATACCTAAATCTCAAACCAAAAGTCCCTTCCTTTTAAGTGATTCCTCAGACCTCTACCCCAGTTAACAACTGGCCTCTAAGTCATGCAGAGCTGCACGTACGTTGGCAGGCTCCTGCCAAGGTGGCATGAGACAGAGCTGAAGCCAGATGCAAGGAAAGGGATAATTCTGTCCCAGCCAACTTCAGTCTTATGGGTGAAGTACTGGAGCTCTGTGACTGCACAAAGTGCATCTGTAGCTGTGAAGGGGACAAAGGCTGCCCAGGCTGCCCACCAAACCCTGTGTGCCCTTTGCTGCTCTTGTCCCCCTGGCAGTTTTCTCACAGATGCCTCTTGAGTAACTACATAATTAGTATTTTTTCCCCTTCCCAAATGATGAATATTGGCCAAGGTGTTTCTTTATTACCACTACTACCTCAGTGCATTTTGAAACATGACTCCAGATGGAGGAGTGATGAGGTTTTGATTTTAGCAATGCCAGCGCACAACATAACCAGGAAAAGCAAAGGCAAGAGCACAAATGCAGCAAAGGCCCTACAGAGTTCCAGACAAACAGAAAAGCTGGCAAACAATGAGAATCCTGGGTGGGCAATGCACTGTACCTCTGCAGCCCAACTAAAACACAAAAAGAAAAAGAACAGAACAAAAAGAACCCAGAACCAAAAATAAAACAAAAAGAGGGGTCATGGGGTATACTGGGAAATGCTGAACTTTGGGAAAAGTGTAGTTTTAGAGAGGAACAAAATGGGGGAAAGTATTTCACACAAGAAAGGCTCTTTTAGCCTGGAACAGATCCACTTAGCTGCATTTCTTGCAGTGTTAAGGCTGAAGGCTGAAAAGCAGCAGCAGGAATCCATGCAGGCCACAGGACAAAGCAGTTCATTCATTGTGCCAAGAGAAGCTGAGGATATGATCAGAAAACAGCCCCAGGCTCTCTTGGACCTATTGCTCCCACTCTGCTGATATATTTAGAACAGCATCACCACCTGCAGAAACAGGTTTTCACACTGCTGCCAGCACCAGAATTCTGTATTTCAAGGATTCAGACCAGGACCAGAAATAGCTGTTTTAGCAGGATGTTTATCATCCAGGGACAGTGCGAGCAGATCAACAGAGCACACTTCAACAGAAACAACAAAACTCTGTTTCTGCTTCCTCAGATGAGCCACCACACTCACAAGTGGCCTTAGGCTTTGATCCTCTCACAGGTTTTCCATCCAGCCAGTTTTGTTCCATACAAAGTGCTGGCTAAGCAGCCTTCCTTGTGGCACTGAGGGAACCCGTAACCTTGCAGACACCCAGAGAGTGTGGAGGAGCAGCAAAGACAATGTCAAACTGGTTGGTTGGATTGTTTCTTACCAATTCCTCTATCTTTGTAACGAGCTGTTTGTTAGTTAGATTGCTGGAATCCAGGGCTACTGCCAGCTCCTGGTAACGTGTCTGACGGGCACATGCATAGAGGAGAAAAAGGAAGGAGCAGAAGAGGAGGAGGGAAGGAAAAAAGCAATAATTAAAAAGGACAGAAAAATAAATCATTATCACAGTTTGATATAATCAGATTCTCCAAACAAAACAAAATCTGTGGTTTCAACATAAGCAGCTGGGATGTCAACCTATTTTATCAGTTTCTGCTGAGGCCTCACTTTGACATAAAAGTGAATCAGAAATAAGAACTGCAGTTGCATGGAAGCCAGATTATCCCCAGTCCCCAAACTGGGAACACCTCCAATAATTGGCTCTGACTGTTGTGATCACAGCTACCCAATTACAGCCCCAGGTGAGACTACACACAGATGTATGTGACCTGTGCATTCAGTTAGGCCTCACTAACACTGCTGTGAGCATGGAATCCAAACAAGTGATCAACAGCAGCAAAGAAGGAAAATAAAAAACATGACAGACTGAGAACAACTTACTTCCATTTCCTTAATATTTGTGGAAGAAACAGCACTTTCTCCATTCACATACGATGTAGACTAGAAGTAAATCAAGTAAGTCAGTTTTAGTCCCCAAGGCAAATCACTCTAAGGTAAGAACCCATTTTAACACTCCTTATAGCACCTGTCACTTCAAACCACACACAGACACAGAAAACTCTCTTCTGTCTCAGGATAGATGCCAGCTGCCCCTGTGACAAGCTGATGGGAATTATTCAGACTGACTTCATATTCTTTTCCAGTAAATCAAGAGTACATCTCTCCATGAATGGGTACAATTCATTCATTCATCCCACTCTGCTTTTCTTCCTACTGCTGAAATCTTACATTCCTAAACCAGGAGGTTTTGCTCCTCAATGTTTAAGTATCACATTGGTCAGTAGGATGGCTGCAGATGTCTGTGAGATTGAAGAGTGTTTCCTTGAGCTGTCTGCTTAAAGTTCCACATCAAGCACCAAGAGAATTAATGGGACAAATGGATGGAAAGCAGTACCTGGGAAACCAGGCCATTGAGTTGTTCAGACAACTGACGGAGACCCTCTGTTGACGAGAAAGACCTGGGAACAAAGACCTGGCAATGAAAACCTCTCCCAGAGAGCTGCCCAAATCAGCACAGCACTGGGGCAGGAATAAAACCTTAATTTGTTAAAGCCAAACACAAACACTCACCTGTTCTCATCCATAGCATTTTTATGATCCTCAGCTTCATGCATCTGTGGATTAAAACATAAAAACTTACAAGCCTGTAAAAGATGGGAGTCACACTTATGAATGTGTCACTAAGACTTGATTACACCTGGGCTCAAGTTCCTCAGCTCCTGTAATTACTGCTTCCCAAAGGAAGATGAACTTAAAACCACCAACTCAGCCCTGCCTTACACATCATTTCTGAGTGATGTGAGTCTGGAATAGACAAACTCAAGTGTAACAGGCTTTATGTCTGCTGTTCTTATTTATCAGGATAATCAACACTTTGCTGGAAAAAAAACTAAAACTGAATCTTTAATTAGTGAAAGGAAATACAGATTGATTGGACTGGAAACCTGTCTTATTAAGGGTATTTTCTGCTAATGAAATAGGAGAGAAGGGGAAGTCACAGGGACATGTGCATGCTAGTACTCCCTCTGCTCTCACAGACAGATGATGACTGCATGGAGAGTGAAGAATGCAGTATTTTTAACAGGAAAAACCTGAACTAGTCATGTCATCTCTGTGAAGGTCATCTTTCTCCATACTAATGTGGCATCACTAACCAATATTCAACGGTTTAATGGCAGTATTGATGATAAGTCACAAACCTGTGTCAGCTGCATGCTCTCAGGAGCAGGCAGAACAGAACCACAACTAGGGAGGCTGTTGCTGTTAGAGAGCACAGGGACATCAGGAGCAAGCTGTTCAGCACTACGAGTGGCAACATCACTGTCAAAGTATGCCTGTCACAAAACACAGCACAGGATTACAGCCTTCATGCAAAATGAACAGACACACAACACATCACCTTGTGGCCTGCCTGTGGAAACCAGACAGATGTGGACAGTCATTAAGAAACATGTGGAAGGGAACCTGTGTTCTCCCCAGAGCAAAGAGGTGGCTGCAAGCACAAACAAACCCCGTCCCAGAGTGTGTCCTGTCATAAAGAACCAGTGTCCCACAATTCAACTCCTTTTTTAACACAGGGCAATAACGTCACCCAAACTCTAAGTTCACACAGGAGATTCACTGCAAAAGATTCACCAAAAATCAAGTCAGGGCAAAGCCAGATGTCACTGTGCTTTGACAAGCACCACCTTTGAGGTGTTCCTGGGGAAAACACAGATCACTGTATGCAAATGAAGATGGAAAAGAACAGGGGAGTGACTGCTTGAAAACTGGGTTAGTCAGACTCAAATGCTCTGTCTGAAACTCGGTGAAATTTGTGGCATGCCATGACCCACCAGTTTAGAAACAGGACATTTATGAACAGGCCAGAGGGAGGGTGGCTGGGAGCAGGTGCCTGTGGCCCTGCTGCAGCCATGGATCCCATGACTAGAAGAATCTAAATAGAAAAGAGAAGCGCCAAAAAACTATTTCTGGACAGCAATGCAAGTTCCCATCCAGCCTTTGTGGGAGGATGGATGGCATCTGCAGCCCCCTCTACAAAGCCACACTGCACTGGACCATTTCATCTCCTTGCACAGCACTAGAGCCATAAAGATCCAGCAGTGCTCTTGGGTTTTATAGCAATTTGATTGATTTCATCATCCAGCTCTGGTAAGTCATCACTTAAAAACACAACAAAACAGATGAGACAATCCTTCAGCCTTCAGCCCCACCAATATACTGCAGCTCTCTGCAATTCCACCTGGAAGAGTTCCCTCTTACTTCAGTTGCTTCCTTCTTGGCACTTCATAGAAAACAAGAAATCTCTCTCTCTTTGGCATTCCCTGTTTACCTGCTCAGCACTTCACTCACTAATCCAGCAGCAAGGTTAAAACAGCAACAGTGAGGACAGATTTAATGAAGGCAGTAAGGTGGAAGAATACAAAGGAAAAAGAGAGTTTTCTGAATTTTGTCTTAGCAGGATGGGTACTGATGCTCTGAAGGAGAAGTTTATGTTAGGTGCTTATTAGGAAGGTCAGGAATTCCCTCACTTCTTCCAGCTAAAGGTTACTTCACCTTTACCAATCACCCGCTCATCAATATAAACATCAGAGGACAGAAGGAATTAATTCCCCAGTGCATCTCAAAATGATCATTTCTTCCAATCAGAACATTCTTTCTGCCTAATACTTCCAGGATGCAGAAACCAGTAATGTGCCCTACCCACAAGAACTCCTCCCTTCTTTCTTCACAAGGAGCAGCTTTGTAATAAACTGTCAAAAACCCCAAAACTATTTGAACAATCAAATTTGTTGGAAACAGAAAGCATTAAAAACATAATGCTTATATGGAAATTAAGCATTGTGACATTCCAGTAATGTAGAATAAAAAGTCAGTAATTCTGCTCAGCTTAGCATGTAGTAGGATCCATTTGCTTTCACACAAAGGCTCCTACTTTGCTGGTTTTCCTGTGTTTCAGAGCCAAGAAAGCTGAAGTGAGAGAGAAGGGAGGGCTCTGCCTCACATGAGACACCAATGGCAGCAGCAGCTCAGCTGCCAATGATCAGCTTTTCTACCCTATTAGCATCAAGTTTCTGAACAGCGTTTTCCTGACTCAGGATTTTTACAAGACAGCAACCAGAATGAGAAATTGTTCTTTCATTACATATTGCAAGATAAAAGATTAGTTTTCAAATAATTCCTAAAATCCCAGGCACAACAATCCAAAAATTCCATAACAGCCAATCAAATAAAACTGTATCTCTGAGGAAAAGAGGAAAAAAAAAGGGGAAACAAGAATGAATAGAGCAACAAATTCTCTCTTTGCAGAACACAAAGCTGTAGACACAGGTAGGCCTTCACTGCAACACTCAATGTCACCTCAGCAATAGCACTGGACCACCTATCTTCATCTCACCTTCCAATGTGAAACAAGTCTCTTGCTCCAATATTTAACTTACTCTGACCTTACAAGTATTAACTGAAAACAGGCCCCAGGACAACAGTGACACTTCAGCTACAACACAAGTTTTCTGAGGCACACCCAGCACCCCAAAGCTGGCACTGTGTCTTCACATCACTGGAGTTCTGCTGCTACAGAACCTGCACAACACAGTCCAGCTGGTGGAACTCTGTGTGTCAGACATAATATCACACAGAAGAAAAATAGAAAAAAAAAGGGTACAAAGGCAATTCAGAGGGAATTCATTCCACCTTGCAGGTTTCACTTCATTGTGTCAGGTACCCCATGTGATTACTATATTCTATTTATTGCTGGAGACCCATGGATATGCAGTAAATATAACAATGAGCTACTTTATAATAACTATACTGAAACAACAGTATGGAAATAAGCTATCAAAATGATGCAAGTGAAAATGAAAAGCAGAGCTTTGGTACAACAAAACTGGAAGAACATTCTGGGCTACTTCTCTGAGTTCCTATCACAGTTTGGGCCTCATTTTAAATAAACTGACTGTCTGGAAATAAATATTTTCAAAAGGCTGTTTGTTCATGTATGCTCCTGAACACCTTTCTCTTGCTTCTTGGCATACTTCCTGCCCTTTCCTCTTCATGATCTTGGGAATGTGAAGACACTAAAGCCTGTACATGCCTGGCTTTGAAGTATCTGACTTCCTGCCTAAGCATATTTAAACCCCTGGTACTTGCCAGACTGTACATCACCTGTGCCAGCTTCATCTCCTGTCAGAAAAGGGTGGCTGGAATAACCAGCCAGGGCAGCTGTCTGCCTGGAGATGAGCAGAAACGTGCCCTTCAGAAACCAAGCTCCAGGAACAAAGCAATGACACTCCTAACAGGAGAAATCCACAATAGGGAAACACTCCCTCTTTCTAGTGCACTTTTCCTCAGCTGTTAAATGAGTTTATTGCCTCACCCCAAATTCCTGCTTTCCTCCTAGCTCAGCTGTCTCAAGGAAGGCTTTTTGACAAGACTCACTTTTCGACGTGTTAACTTTGACACAAACCAGAAGGAAACAAGCACTTAACAAGCAATGGTAACAAAGAGCTCCATGTTAATAAAAACAGCAACAAAACTGAAGCAACTGACAATGGATGTGTGAGGACAAGGCTCCATCCCGGAGGTGGAGCTCAGAACCCGAAGCATGCGGGAGGGAGAGCGAGGGACACAAGCACTGCCTCACCTTCCTCTTGTCCAATGAGGGTATGGCTACCCCATTGGAGCGGTTAAGGTCTGACACCAGCACCTTCAGAATGTTCTGAATCTACAGGAGGCGAAAGAAAAGGGGAAAGAGAAACGGCTCAGAGAAGGACAGAGAGAAAACATCGATCCGAGGCAGCCAAGGAAGCAGCCTGGCTGAGGACCACACGCCTCAGCCCAGCAGCTCTGGGCACACCCAGGGCACCACCAGAGAGATTCCAAGGGCAGCTGCACCTTCCACAGGCAGCTGCCAACTCCTGCAGCACCCTTCATACAGCACCTACAGCACTCGGCTCTTACCCAGCACAACCACTTCCAGCTCCGGCCACACTGCCCAGAAAACCAAAGAAGAGGGAGGTGGCAAATGGTTTGAGAGGAACAATGAGACACTCACGTTCTCTGGAGGCTGCTGGTCATCAGTGGTGGGAGTCACAGGTCTGCTGCCTTCTTTAGTTTTGCGCTTTTTCTTAGTTCCTGCAGTCGCTCCAGGGCTGTTCTTCTGCTGATATTCCTTCAGCTGTGAACAGAAGAAGAATCATCTGAAGTCCAAACAGAATATGCCTTCTATAACCCCAAAAATCCCTCAAAACCTGACTTCACTGGTAAAAATACAGATCAACTCTAAGGACAAGAGAAATGCTCTTCCATGAATTCATCCATCTGGGGGAAAACATGAATCAAAATAAGCCCAAAGAAGGCTAAAGTAAGACTAAACTGATGGGTTAGGACAAGAATTGTAAACATTCAACTTCTGTTTACAGCCAATGCTGTTCCTAAGAAATTATTTGATACTCCATAGTAGAACTAAAAGGAGATTGAAAGCACTGGTTTGGAGGATTTTTAGGGTTATAAGTAAGAGCAATAAGGCAAAATTAATAAAGGGCAATTAATCCTGCATGCAAAGCAAAAAAGCACTGCCTGATAGTAAAATCTTCCACTCCATGAAAGATTTTATGAAGGACAATTGCAATCCCCACAGCAGACACTGCAACAACTGCGAACTAAGGGGAGAAACAATCTACAAACGATTTTTAATCGCATCCACTTCGCCCAGGAAGCGCTGGTCTGATAAGATGTAACTCGAATCTGGCCAGGTCTGGCGGCATTTCTGTGCAATTCCCGCACGCCCGACCCCCAGAGCGGCCGGTCCCGGCAGCTGTTTATGCAAACAACGGCAGCCCCGGCCCGCACACCCGGGCAGGGCACGGCGGGGCAGCGGGGCACGGAGAAGGACGAAGGAAGATCCCATTATTGGTAGGATTTCAAAATGGAAGCCTGAACTGCTCCAGGACACTTTCCCGTTCCTGTGACTTTGACACAGAAGCGCATCCCGCCGGGACGCAGGCAGCCGGGCCGCCCCGAGGGAAAAAATACGGGAAAAAACAGGGAAGA
>VZRX01002024.1:982-16052 GCA_013398075.1 Notiomystis cincta
CAACAAAAAGGCATGTTCTCTCTGTTTCGTTAAGTTTAAGAGGCTACTCAGGATTACTATCTTTGCACTGCAAGTTCTTTCTGATTATTATTACTTATCATCCCTTCTTGGTGTTAATTCTTAATCCTGCAGTCCTTATAAGTCCTTTCACAGACTTATGTCTGTGAAAAAAATCTGGCTAAAATATTTCTGTAAGGCTTTTCTTATTGAACAACAGTTTCTGAAGTGGTTGGCAGAGGTGACACTACTCTTGTAATTGGAGCATCCACAAGAATGCTCTGCTAAGAATTTTTTGTGATTTATAAAGAGCCAGCATAGCCTGTAGCTCTTCTGTCAAAAGGGTTTCTTACATATCTAGTCTACTACAATTGTGAATTACTAATAATTTTAATTATCTCCCAGATTCCTATAAAATGATTGCATAAAAAGGTTAAAAATTGTCTAGGAGGACATACAAATGTGCATACACAAGCATGCACTTACACACATTCATTTTGTAATTAGGAAATACATAATAATTCTGAAAACATCATAAAATATCCAAGTTTTGATTTTTCAGTAATTTTTATTATAATGTATTTTTTTGTGAATGCTAATTTTACAGATAAAATCGGATTTGAGATGCATCTTATAAAGGGGTTTGTCTCATCATTCATTAATTATTTGTGGCCTCTCATATATTTATTGTGTGGAAATTATTGTAAATAGTGATGACTAATTTAAAGTGAGAGGAAGTTTGATGCTCTTGTCATTGTCACCAGAGTCATTTGATGAAGCTCTTTCTCAGAAAGTAAAATTACTGTGTCTGTGCTGGAAGCAAATCACATGAATAGATAAGTCTGTGAAGGATAAAAAAAGGTGTGAAATTCTTTCCTACAGATTAAGGTACTAATACTGGAGAGCAAGAAGAGAGATGTCAAAAACGTACCAGCCTAAACAGATAGCTCTTCCATTAGACATGCATACAGGCACCACCTACTGTAGGTGACAGATATCATCAAGAAGAGAATATAAGAATGAAAACCAGGAGAGACCTAAGCTCAGAAATAAGTTATTTTAATAATGATGGTGCTAAGCCATGCAGCAATGTTAAGACTATTGAAATATGTCTAGAAGAGTTTTTATGAAATTTGCACAAAGAACTTTTACTGAGTAAGGTTTTTCCTTTGAGTTTCTCTGACAACTTCTACAGTGTGTGTAAACACATGTTATCCTTGGTACACACTATTATGGTTATCTATGGACATTATACAAGGACTGTACACTGATCTGCAGCTTATAGAGTTACAAACTACAGAATTCTGTAAAAAACACAATTGAAAGTAATTTTTTTAAAAGGTAGTCAGATTAAAAAATGTGTTATAGAAATGCTGTTATTCCTGGTAATTTTCCAATAAATTTTGTTTTATTTATTAAATCCATATTTTAAAAAAAGTTTTACATAAGAAATATATGTCATAGTCATTACTTTTTAAATCACTGCTGAAATCAAAGCTTTTCTGTTTATCTGCTCTTTCAAAGGATGCTGATAAACTTCAAGGACAAATGGCGTCTCTAGAACTACTGAGGAACCTAATTTTAGTACAAATGAAATTGAAGAGCTTGTGCAAACGATTACCAGGCACCTTTGACTCGTGTTTGGAACTGGCTTATTGAAAGGGGATTTCACAAATAAACAAAATGTATATTCAGCAAATTACCTAGGAAGGCTTTCAGTTTTTTCTTTGATTCCCCAAAGATCTGTCAGAGAATTATAGTCATTCCTTGCCCTGAACACTTAAAATCCTATGCTTTTAGTGGGATTTCAAGAACTATTTGGCAGGAACACATTCTACTTCTAGGTGACTGCAACAGAAGCGGCATCAGAGTCACTTAGATCAGAGCTAATTTGAGAAGTGCCTTAGGACAAGGGCAAAAAATGGGACAGCTCTGGACAGTGCTGAAATGAAAAAGAGGTAAGCTTAGTTTATAGTCTACTTTTGAATTTACTGAATTTGCTTTTAACACATATATGAAATCTTGTTTGCATCACGTGTAACAATAAATGGTCTTTTGTAAAGATGGAAATAAAGATCCCACTTCGATGCCTGAGCACCAGAAGATAGAATTAGCTGCCAGCAACTCTTGGGAAATCTGAGTCCTGAAGTCTGTGCAACCCAGCCCTGTTTGTCTGTGTGACAGTGAAAAAGTATGGATCAATTCTCCTGCTGCTCAGATAGGTACATCCATCTGTCTTTTAAAGATGATGGGCAACATTTATAAGTTCTTTAACAGGGACATTTGTCTTATGCATCAAATCCTTATTCAGAAGGAAGGAACAATTAGAGGAAAGGCATTAGGGCTGCACAGGACATACTTTTTTAGAGAATTAGCAAATCGTGGTTTACTTTTAGTCTCCAAGAAATATACCCTGTGAAAATGAGTAGTGTGAATTGGTAGTCAACATGGCAGACAAAAATATTGGAAAATCCCAGAAGTGGTGCCTGCAAGAAGAAAGTGGAGATAACTCTCTTGTCTACATACCTAAATATTGATTCAAAATTCAAACTTCCCTGGTATTGCTAAAGATTTAAAGGAACAAATTGACTTAACCAATATTCTACATATTTTATATTTAAAGAGAACTGTTAAATAAAATGTTCAAGAGAACACATTAGGTACCTATTTTGTGTGTTTTAACAGTTTATCAAAATGAACATTATCCTTCTGTAAATAAATGTTTTTTTCCTTGCAGTGAAAATGGAAGTTGAAGTAGGTCATTTAGATGTTTTAACCTAAACTTAAAAGGATATCAGTACCTGAACTAGGACCAGAATTTTGCTTAACACATGACTCTAATGTATAATAACAATTCATAAGTTATAGTAATGTAAATGTAATAAACTTTATTTTGAAGCAAAGAATTATACTGCAGGTAGGAAAAAGTATTATATTTAGTTTTTAATATTTTTTCTTTATATTTATTCTCATTCAATTTCTGCTGAAATTTATGAAAATTAAGATAACTATATTTATAATTAATTCCTTTAGCTCTACTGACTTATTTAATTGCATAGTTCTAACACAAGAATTACTACATGAGATGATGAGTACAGCTTATTTAAGTTTTATATTGAAAGTACTATCATAAAGTTCCTAGCATAAATTATGAAAATTAACTTAGGAAAAGGTTGAAAGGGGGAATGCTTGTCATTGCAAGTAACCATAAAAACTGAACAGATGTGAGAGTAATGTTAAACTGGTTGTCACTGCAGGTGACTGAAGAAAATTCATTAGTAAGAATTTGCTGAAGTATTCTTAATATAATTTCAAAAAATGATGCAAAACTGTAGTGTAACAGTTTTGGTCATTTCACACTGAGAGCACATCAAAGCTACATGTAAAGCCACAAAGATAACAAGAGACATGGTCTAGGGCCACCTGCTCCAGGTGACCCTGCTGGAGCAGGGGGCTTGGACTAAAGGATTTCTAGCAGTGCCTTCCAGCCTGAGAGATTCTGTGCTGCTGTAAAGCAATCCCACTTTTGATAGGTTTTGACATCATGAAAGCGATGGGATTTCAGAAGTGCTTTAACCTGCTGCCAAAGCATTTCTGTCTCTGTAGAAACAAGCTTTCATGCCCTCTGGTGTTCAATAAAATAAAAAAGCATTACTCGCAGAACCATTACTTCTCAAATAATAACACCTCCATGGCCAGGTATTTTTCTTCCTTTGGAGGGGTTTGTTCAGCCAGTTGCCACCAGATGTGTCTGCCCAGCTGATCTTTGAGCTACAATGCCCGTTTTGATCAGCTGCCTCTTGGCTGCAGGAGCTGCAACACCTCTCACATCTGCACAGATCACATCTTCATATTGAGGGTTGTCCTAAACTGGAGCAAGTTCCTTCCCTCAATTCTTAAGGGCTTAAAACCCTCAGAAAATAGGGGTTTGACAACGTTTTTAAGGGATTTTAAGGGTTTTTTAAGGGAATTCCTAGTATTTGAAAGTGTGAGTTGTGTAAATATGTTTATTATTCAATCTCAACACTGTGACTATAAGGTAGGAGCACTAACAAATAAAGCAATTTAAAGATGATTTCAGCAGCAAGGTTGACTTATGCCTCTCTTCTTAGTAGCTGGGGCTGAAATACATTTTTTCTTTGAAAAGATAAAGCAGCAACCACCTGTACTTTCCTTACATATACCTCTTCGATACTTGAAATTGTGAGGAATATTGGGACCATCTCCAATACAAAATTCCCATACCAGTTGCTGACATGCAAACCTGTTCACCTCTAATACCCCTCTACCCAATCTGTCACTATAAATTGAATGGAAACTGAAGATTAATTCTAAACAAAAAAATAATTTTTAGACAGAGATTCTGAAATAGAGACAGTGAAAACTTCTTTTCCTCTCAGACCCTAAAAGAACTGAAAGAAAATACTGTTTTCCTTCTATACAACACATTTTTTAAATGGTTCTTTTAAATGAAAATAGGTAAAGAATTATCACCACTTACTCTGTGATATGAGGTTGCAAGACACAGACTGCCTGTAGAGAATTCAGACACAGCTGATCATCCATGATTATTTCCTTTCACATGAACATGTGAATAATAGGTTTATATAAAGTTTTTTGCCCCAAAGAATTAGACTAGAAATTGGGAGCAGAAGTAGAACAAAGATCCAAACATATTTTTTATTGTTATTATTATTATTATTTATTATTATTTTCTTCAGAAAGAAAATATGAACATATGAAAAACCATGTGAACACATGGAAAAAAAAATTAGCAGCAGACATTCTCCAATGAGATAAATGTAGCGATGGTACCTTTGGACAACCTTTGTAAAAAAGTTACTTACCAAGTGCCTTTTTCACATTATATTTCAGGTTATAAACCCAGATAGGATTATCTTGCACTATGCTGTCTTTTACCTACTAGCAAAATGTGACTTTTCAGTAAATATATTTGCTAGTTTCACACATAGAATTATAGAGAAAGCAGTGTGTGTGTGTGTGTGCAGGTGCAGAAGCCCTTTGTTCAGAAGCAGAATAGCAATGCTGTGTCAAGAGAAGTCAAAGCCCAAGAGAAGCGCAGTGTACCAGTCCTGGAGTCAGGAGCATCAGGCTGAAGGTTGGAGTGTGCAGAGGATTTAATTAAAGACACAGGAAAGGAGAAGAAAAGAGCTTCACACAGAAAGTTGTAGCACTCTGAGAAAACAAGTAAAGATGGAAATCTACCAGAAGAACTGTAAAAACAGGTTGGAGTTGGCAGACAAGGAAGGAATAAGAGATATTATAAGAAGAACAGAGAAAGAGGAAAGAGGAAATATGACTGAAGGAACTGCTGGTTTTAACCCACAAATAAATTTCTGGCAAAGGAAGGGGGTAATTTTTAATTTAAAATATTTTTGTCTCTTTTTTTTCTCTCCATTTCTTAGAAGAAACTGCTTCATTACCATATACACGTTTTAGTGAGAGAATTATTTCTACCATTTTCAACCAAAAATTATTTTCCCTCTACAACAAAGTCTTGGTGAAAGCCCAAACAAAAATCTAAGCTTTTCTCCAGACTTGAAATATTTTATGTGACTTTGGCTGCATACTGTGGGAATTTGTGCAAGGCTTTTGCAGTTACATTAACTAATACAGAAAATGTATTCATGCTGAAAAGAGAAATTTGGGACAAAATTACTAGTACTTTTAAAGGCAAAAGTAAAAGGAAAATAGAGATCTGAAAGCCCCTAGCGGTGATTATCAACTTG
This sequence comes from Notiomystis cincta, assembly GCA_013398075.1. Classification (NCBI taxonomy): domain Eukaryota; kingdom Metazoa; phylum Chordata; class Aves; order Passeriformes; family Notiomystidae; genus Notiomystis; species Notiomystis cincta. The sequence continues at coordinate 6,730 of VZRX01002024.1, forward strand.
GATTTTTTTTCTCTATTTGCAAGGTGTAAGTCAGCACTTCTGTTGCTCAATATTCTCAAATTATGTAGAAATTGTGATTATATATTGTATTGCAAGGCTACATTTGAAAAAAAATGTTGAGTACTATGCTGACTTGCAAGATTGGTTTCCAGTACACTAAAACATTTTTATCAGCTTCACAATTCTGGAGAACAGACAATATTTAGTTGAATGAATAAAGACATTTTGGAAATTAGTTCAATGATATTTCTGTAAATTGACAGTTGACTGTAACAGATGAAGCTGAGTCATCAGTCAATCATGGCTGAAACCAGGAAGTGCAGCTGTAGAGTGCATTGATTTCATGTCTATTATGCTGATAAGAAATCTTCAAGACATTTTGCCATTTCTGATCAAATTTTAACTCAATATAGGTCATTTAGTATCACTGAATAATTTTATCTACTTTACAATAAAGACTTTGCTGATTGTTAATGTTTCTCCTCATTTTCTTATTTTGTCAATATTTCTCCTCATTAGAAGTCCAGATATTTAAAATATTTTCAACTGTAAACTTTTCTGATGGATTTGCTTTAAAAATCAGTTGAAATGCATGTGTTATATTGGATATAAGTGAAAAAACTGTGATTTTCATAAAATATGAGGGTTTTGCTGTCTGTAGAGCTGCCTTTCAAGACTGAGAGAGATTTGCTGCGTCTGTCCACACTGTGCATTCTCCATCTTAATTTGGTAAAAATCCCACACCTGACAATCTTTCAGTAATGTCAGTATTTTGGCAGTGTCATAGATTATCCTACCCATCTGACATTGGATGGACAATGTCACCATCAGAATAGGTGTAGGCTGCCTGGCTCACCTCATATGATAATGATCTAGTCAGTTGACAACTAAAGACACTACTGAACGAAGTCAATCCCATGAACTCTCCTGAGTTTTCCTCCCTAGGTTTAAGAGTTGAAGTTCCATCTTACCCCAAAACTATTGCACAGAGATGTTGGTATAGCCATTATTTGACAAGAATAATGCTTTTCAGCTAACTTCAAAGTGAAAGACAAAAGGAAACTGCCAATTAAGTATTAATGCTGCACAAGCTTATTAGTTTCTCCTACAGCACCCTGCAAAAAAGCAACATATTGTTCACAGAGAGGTTCATCTTGGTTTGAGGGCAACAATAATTTTTGAAGTAGATAATGTGTCTAGTATTTAAATAAGATGATCTAATTATGTAATCACCTTTTTGTAAATTATCTTTTAAATAAGATCATATTTTTAAAAAGATAATTTATAATTCAGAGAAATTGTGTTCAAGAGCAGCTATTGGGAGAGTAGAAAAGGTGCCCTGGCATTTCAAAGTCAAGGCGTACCTATGCTTTTCTATGTGATTCATCTGCTATGGTCTGGTAACTATAACTGATATTAAGCCTTCTATTTTAACAAAAATATTGCAGTCCCTGTCAGCAAAAGCTTCTTATGTAAATCCAATAATACATGTTATTTTTTTAATACCGTTGCCTCCACTCATGAATAATTACATTTAACAATTTAATTGCATGTTCATGAGGACCCACAATGCAAAACATTTAATTAAAAAGCCATCAAACCAGGACAAGAAGAAAATTACTTTGTTTTCCAGGATTCCAATTCAATAAACACTTAAGAGTCAAGTTTAATACAGTATCTCAGAAATGTTAGCAATTGGCTTCTGTAAAGGGAACAGAACATTGGAACCACTTGACGCTGAAAGTCTAATTTCTGGCTTTTTAATTTGAAATGTTTTGCATGGCTTTGTTTTACAGCCTTGGGATTATGTAGCTTGTTGTGTAGTAGACAACTTTTCCTTTAATAAGAGCAACTATATAACACTCACATACTGCATTGGCCACCTAGTTTTATGTAGTTGCTGTAGTCATTATAAAAATGCCTATCACATGACAGAATGAAGAAAGTGGTAATTCTGTAATCTTCTGCTCATTGTGTTGGGAAATTTAGTGGGAAAAATGGAGAATCCCTTATTCCATGTCTACAATAAACTCACAGGTCTTGGCACTGTCTCAACAAGTCTGGATTCAAAAATCTTCAAGATAATTGGATTAGACAAACTCTTCCTTGTCCATTGAGGTCTCTTATCAGTTACTGGGAAGAAATACAGAGAACTCTTGTTTTCTACTAGCCCTTACTTTATCCAGTCCTGACTGTTTATCCAATTAGCGTGGCAGTTAATACTTGCTAAATTTTCCTGTTAGCTTATATTACTTAAAAAGTATTCACCTGTTTTTCTTTCAAGCAGCTAAGATGCAAGGAGGACTTGTGTTAAAAGAGCACACTGAGAATTAGATACACAATTACCAATATTTTCAATACCTATTCTTGAAGAAAAATCAGGCTAAATGAAAATGCGTATGACTATGAAAAATACCTTTGCTCTCCTTGTGCATTGTGCTACAATCTTTAAAGAAAAGACCCTCATACACTTTTTACCCACTGAAGTCTACATCATCCACTAAGACGGAGCTGCAGAGAGGAAAGTAAGTATGGACAGATAAGACAAGAAGAGAGAAATGTCATATAGCCATGCAGTAAATACAATGGGAAATTATAGAAATTAAAGATTGACCTTATTATTAAGGAAATTGGACACAGAAGAAGAAAAAGTCATAGCAGTTATATTTTCTTCATATTCCGGCTACCTGTGTTAGCTTTGCTAATGTGCTGAATCCATAAACACAGATGAAGGTAAAGAAACCTTTTTGTGAACAAGTGAAGAAGCTTACTATAAGTCTTTAAGGCATTCAGCCAAGTACATAAAACTAAGAGTGAACCTCAATCTTAGTGTTTCTCTATTCGGTACCCATTTACAGAAGTAAAGCAATATTAGCCCCTCATCAGTGCCCATTGTGAAGAAAAATAACTTCTGCTCTACAGTACTCGAGTATTGCAGCAACGAACCACAGAGTCACATGTTAGGTGGAGCGGTCTCAGAACATCATCTCTCCAGATCTCCTGCTGGAAAGTGGGTTCCCACCAATACTGAATATTCCAGACAGGACTTCATCTATTTGAGTCCGAGAAATTTGCAAAGCTGAAGATCTGACAGCATTTCCAGGTGTCAGGTGGAAGCACTGCACTACCCTCACAGTTAAGAAAAATTTAAAAAAAAAAGGTATTTCAAACCATATAGAAAGCCCCAAAAACACCTTCAATAGCTGTTACTAGCCTGTTACTAGCTACAGACTATTAGATCTCTCCTTAGTTCATCTTTTCTGCTTGAGTAAACTTGATCATCTCTTCGCTCCTCCTTTCAAGCTCCCTTACTGAATCTCTGATGGCTTCTCCAAATCCCTCTCTAACTGGAGTCCCAAAACTACAGGGAGTATTTCAGTAACTGTGAATTTATGATGAAAATAACTGCTTTCATTGACCTGCTGGCCACAGATCTCCTAATGTAGCTCAGTATGCAGCTTGTTTTGCTCAGGATTGAAATGTGCTATTAGCTCACATTCAACCAGATGTCCATCAAAATCTTCAGGTGTTTTTCAGCAGAATTGCCACTTAGCTGTTTACCCCCTGCCTGGGAGTGTATTTCTCCTTACTGAACTTCATAAGGTTAGCCCAATCCTCCTGTCACTCACGTCACATGAATTGCTGACGTGCGTCATGTTAGTCACTTTCCTTTTGCCCCACAATTAAAATGCCTCCTGGATGTGCTGTGCTTGTCTTGGAATACATAGAGCCCAACCTTTATTTCATTCTTTAAATCTCAAAAGCTATTTATCAAGCAAGTGGAGACTGAATTAAAATAGTGACTATTTAAAAGTCATGAATAATTTAGTGCTGTACTTTTTGCTATATCTAAATTATTTTGAATTTTAAAGACTGAATGAAAAGGTTCAAGTGGACATCAGACTAATAACCAAGTAGTGAATCAATTTTCCTGCACTGTTAAAGTCAGATAAAAAGCTGTTTAATTCTTCAAAAACTTATGCGTGCATTGGCAGCAATCCATATTTCACATGTGCATTTAAACCAGCAACTCTTAACTATGGATAATCATTTTTCATTCTTAAAAATGAAACTTGTATCTTCAAGGATAATTCTGGGATCTCCAAACCTTACTCTTTTAGTAAATAGCATTTCAGGAGCTGGAGCACTTACACCACCATTTCAATCCCAAAATGGATCCTTTTTGCAGCAGTCACTTTCTACACACAGAGCAAAGGCAGCAAGCCTCCATTTTGTAAAATGGAAATTTTTGGGATATTCTTCTGTAGAATTAAAAAAATGTTGATTTCTCATCCAGTGTTCTACATTTTTCTGGTAACTCAAGAAACTGTTCTAGATAGCGTAACTTGTTCCTATTCCAAATGATGGAGGATGAAAAAAATCTGTTGTTTCAATGTGAAAAGAATTTGCCCCCCTCACTTTCAGTTATTTAGAAGTTAGTTTAATTTGAAATATTTTCACTTGTCTGTGTATAATAATGAACAAAGAAAGCAATCTTGAAAATGTGATTAATTTCACTTACCTAAAAGCTCAGTTTTGGACAAAACTTTAGAAGTGTCCTTCTCTTTTCAATAGCCACAAAAGAAATTTGAGTGAATATTAACAAAGATGCTTTTAAATAACTGGGTTGGGAGCTAAATCACAACCCACCTGATTATTGTTAGGATGTAGCTGTATTAATTTAATTTCTTCTGTTTGCTCAGTACCTTTTCTTCAAGCTTCTAATCTTAAAAACCCATTCTTTTTTTGCCAAAGAAATGTCTTAAGAATCACACAAAAAGGATAGAAATTTAATTTGGCATTATGACTATCAAGGCTTATTTTCATTTTTAACCAATACTTTTAAACTCTTTTCTTCATTGTGGAATATTGAATTGTAGAATATGTATTCTACACTTATCTTGCTACACAGAAATTCAAACACATAATATTACTGCTTACTGTAAACACCTTTTTTCAGACAACTTGTTATGCAGTGTTTGGAGGATTATCTTTCCCATTTCCCAAACAATCATTTTGTTGGCCAGTTTATCACCCATTTTTTAAATTGTCAATACACCTGGTTCTGTCATGCCTTTCAAATGAGGGATTGGGAGTGGGGCATTGATTGTTTTGGTTCTTTGCCAGGTGTAGGAAGAGAGGGGAATTGGCGTAGGAAGTGCCTGGCTTTGTTCAAGCTCTAAAGTGCTCTCACAGCACCATGGGAGAGACTAATACAGCATCAGAGAATTCACAGTGGACCTATCCCAGATGAATTGTCATAAAGTTTGCTCTTTTTCATAGAGACGGCATATTCTGCTGTGATAGATCAGCAGAGTATGTCCCATTATAGCTGTCATCTTAAGGACAGCATATTTAGTGACAGCCTTGGTTTGCCTGACATTTGATATTTCCTTTGGGAGATTCTATTTTATGATAAAGAATCCACATTTCTAATAATTTTATTTTGTGACACTGGATGCTATTTCCATACAATCTGGAAAATGCTCTTTTCAGCAGTTCAGATCTAGCTTCCCTCTGGTAAGTAACATTTCTGCAATAGATGTTTTATTCCAGAGAGCTGCCATATCACACGTTTCAGCAATAATCAGCACTAAGAATGACTACCCCATGCATTTACTTTCTCATCAGTAAGAAAATAGCTTATCTCAAAGTTCAACAACGGTATTTCTTATTATCACTGCTTATTATGAGTCACTGTAATACCTAGGAGCCTTCAAAGTGAATTAGGGCTCAGGGTTATCAGTCGTGAACCAAGAACATTCCAGCAACAGACAGGCTCTTATATTCACATAATTTCAATGGGCCAATCAATTAATCAAAGCAGTAGGAAAAAATTATCTAAATTTATTTAAGTTGATATTTGTGTTTTCACTTTTTCTTTTTTTTTTCCAGGAAAATACAGCCTTTTATAAAGTGCTCTTATGTATACCTTGAAATTCAACAGAAAATCTTTGGGTTCCCAAACTTTCCTGATTAAACTGAGCATAATTCAGAATTAGTTATTTCTGCAATACCTCCTCAGAAAATACACTGATATGATTGATTTTGGAGTCCAAAAAGATGTATTAATGATGCACTCTAATGACAGCAACATTTTAGGAAACACTGTTAACAAGTATCAGAACAGTAGTGTCATTGGAGTGATGTTTCAGTGACAAGAAAAAGTATTTTATTAAAGGGTTCAATGAGACACTTAAGTCATTATGCCATATTCTATCTTGAGACTGTTATAGGGCTTAATCACAACAGCACTAGAGCAGATGCAAATGAAAATGCATGTGAGCTGTTGCTGTAATACAGAGAACTATATTTGTTGTGTGGAAAAATCCTGGAGAAAATTTGGAGTTGTTTAATGAACCAGCAAAGCATAAAGAACTCTCTTTCTTCAAATTATTATATCACTGAACAGCCACCTGCAGTAGTTTACTGATGAAAAAGAGAGAAAATAACCTACCAGTAAAAAAGAGCAGACTGATCAGAAGTGATTGCAAATACAAGTAATTATATGATTTAGAAATTGGAAAGCATAGTATTGAAACCCATTTGAAAATAACAACCTGATTTCATTTTCTTTTTTCTTTTTTTTTTTGGAAGGCTACATAGCAAAGTCTTAGCAGTAAGGAGCATCAAAGAAAATTAATTTCCATTTTAGGACTACTTTAGATTGTCAAAACAACATTAAGCAGATTGCAAAGATCTCCAGCAAGAAACAAGTGACAAAAATACTCAAATGAGTGAACTTTATGTAGTTCTCCATAACTAAGAAAGCCATGACAGAATGGGCAAGTAGGACTGAAACAGCATGAGAGGTGCACCATATCTTTCCTTAAAAATATAGTAATAAATAGCAAGAATTTAGCAGTACTACCAGTCCTTGTAGGCATTAGTGAAAGATGAATCCCTCATATCTAGGCATCTAAGATAAAATAATCTTTTCCCTAAAACAGTAAGTAACTGAAGGAGTCTTCGTAGTGTCTTAATATTTCTACCTAAGACACCAAGCACATTTGGCTCTGGAATCAGGCATTTGCAAATTCAAAGGAGGACATGTGAAAAACAATTATGTGTAGTGTCCAATCTTCTGGTTTGCATCTATGCAACTCTTCTAATATTAGTGGCTGATAAGCACCCTTATCAAGTCATGAACTTGCTACAGAATGCAACCATCTGCCTTAAATTGCCTTGGTTTTNCCTTGGTTTTGGCGATCTTTCTCAGTCATAAAAATATTTAGATGTGCACTTCCATTACTAAATAAAAAAATTATTAAAAAAAGAAATTCATCTTATTTATTTGCCAACATTTGTTGCTGGTTCTCATTTACTTCTTAGAAGACATTTGTTAGCTGATATATCTGATAAGCTTTTCTAATAGCTATTTGATGTTGCTGTTATTGAAAGATCCTGACAGGTTAAGGAAAATATACAATTGTACTACTTGTTTACACAAACCATACATTTTGCAATTTATCAGGATGCTTATGAAGTTCAGTGGACTGCTTCCTAACATTTTTTATTCTTAGCAGTGAATATAAATTATAAATGTGTGATTTGAGATCATTGTTATGATGGACATTTGTCAGATGAAGTATAAAGCAGACTAGGAATATTAAAAGTAGCAACAAAAATAAAAAAAATCCAGGACCATATCATACAGAGATCTTTCCCATGTGAAGCAAGCTACAACTATAAAACTCAGTACTGGAATATGTATAAAAAACTCTTAGCTTAGTTTTTGTACAAGAGGAGATAAAGGGACAAATTCAAACCTACTACCCATCTCTGAACCAATTTTTGAAAGCTTGCATCAACTTTGGCCAAATTACTAGTGTAGAAAATTTAAATGTATACTATACTGGGCCAGTTTCTGAAGCAGTGATCTCGTTAGTAGAAATATCTAAAAATTAACTTCTTTGGGAATTCCTTTGAAAATTTTTCAGTTACATTAAAGTAACTTAATGCATCTGCACTACTCCCTTAAATGACTCATATGCCCACAGGAATGTTAGTAGCTGAAAAACAACTATTAATTATCTTTTATACAAGACAGAGGTAACATTCAGGGTCTGGCTGAGACAGAGTTAGTTTCCCCATAGCAGCCCTCACAGTGCTGTGCTCTGCAGTGGTACCTAGGAAGGTGTTGCTAACACATCTGTTTTTTGGGACTGCTTTTGGGACCAGTGCTGGCACTCCCAACATGCCCTCCCTGCATCAGTAGGCTGGGGATGGGCAACACCAAGGACAGGGACACAGCTGACCAAAGGGTGGTTCCATACCATACAGGATCTGCTTTTTTTAGTAAAAGCTAAGAGAAAGGACCCTAAGAAAAGGGGTTATTTACTATTCCTATTTGTTTTCTTAAGAAACCTCTATACACACTAAAGCCCTGCTTTCCAATGAGTGGCTGAACATCATCTGCTGGTGGAAATAGTGAACAAAATACATTTTTGCCTTTACTTCCACACAGCCTTTGCTTTTGCTTTATTAAACTGCTTTTATTTTGACCTACAAGGTTTTCCATCTTATGTTCTGCCAGCACTGCTCTACTGAAGTGAAGAGTGTAGAGCTGCTTAGTGGGCACCCAGCATCCAGCTGTGGTCAACTCCCCAGAGCATGTTAGTAAAAGTAATAAGTGTTCCAGACCCCACACAGAACCCCCAAGGCTGGCACAACAGCTCTCCCATCAGACAGAAGGCTTGATATTGACTGATAACTGCTGTCACTCAACGTGCTTAGTGTTGCCCATTGATCCCATATTTCAACTTCCCTTTGCACATTCCCACAGCCCATCACAATAAACAAAGCTCGGTCAGCAGTTCAGCCCGGGGATAACTATGATAGCGTGTTTATCCCATTCTCCCTCAAACACTTTCCCTGCAGCCCATTATCAGCAACATTCTGCCTCAGATATTTGAAAAATATAAGGGGTGAAAGGATGTGGGGTGATAACAACATTCTCTTAGTGTATACTTGCTAATTACCACTGCTGTTAGGAGACCTGGTTACAAGCACACTAGGAAATAGGTATGCTTCCATTGCAGCTTCTTGCATTATGGTTTTGCATTATTTTTTTGTAGATTATAAATAGAAAGGTTAAACTTCCATGCTGTTCCTGTTTATTAACCAAGTTTTAATATTCTAAAGTATTTCTTCATAGTGAAGGAATAGCAGTGACTAAATAAAATTTTTTAATTTATTAAATTAATTCTGACCATTGTGGCTTGTAAATAGTTTGTAGAACTATCCTCTTATGGCAAATAAATAAATAAATGAACATGTAAAAAATATAAATATAAATATAAATATAAATATAAATATAAATA
>VZRX01002024.1:37453-62244 GCA_013398075.1 Notiomystis cincta
CACAGTTTCAGATATACATATGTGCACTTGTGTATCTGTGTGTGTGAACACAAATATAGTGAAATTTAATATAGGCAGTGTATAATTAGACAAACTAAATTAATACAAGATTAAAATAAATAATTATTTTTCAGATGTGTCAGAAAAGCTTTACTGTCTATCAAGCACAAGATCTTGAGTTTTGCAATGGAACATGTATAGATTTCTAAGCCAGTATGAGTCCTGGGGCATTTACCAGTTTGACATTGGTACTACAAAGGATGGATAGATGGATGGGATTCATCTCTAACATCTGATTCGTGTCGGCCTTCCTTCCATGGTTGTGTCCAGGGCCCCTGGAATCCCCTCAGCACCACTGAGCTTTTAAAACTGATTTGGAGAATGAGACCAGAGGACATCACTGCTTAAAATACCTTTGGTTAGGTCCTGAAAAGAACTGGCATGTGAGATTCACGCTTCTGCTGTAAAAAGATTCACTTATGTCATTCCCTTGTAATTACCCCCAGTCTCCTCCTCTGCCATTTCTCTTTTTCTTCTCCTTGGCCTTCTAACTAAAAGGTATCAGTGCTAGCCTGGCTAAGTGTGCATCCTGCATTCCTGTGACTGTAACTACAATGGAAGCTATCAGTAATATAAATAGCTTCAATTCAGCACAGACAACCATACTTTGGACAAGTTCAGAAGGACATCTGTTCTACTGCTTCATAAAATGGTTGTAAGACAAACTATAAAAAAACACAGTTAAAGGCATTTTTCTCTATTTTTCACTTTTTGCTATTGCCTGTAATTGTCCTGTTTCCCTTCAAAGAAGCAAGCTCAAATTGTACCTTAGTAAAAGCCTCATTACCGCTTCAGATATCTCATGTAACACCTTTTCCAAAAGGGCAGTTTCTTTCACCTTTGATATGAGGCAAATAACTTTCAAACATAGAGATTTCTGCCATGAAAACTCTCTGGGTATGTATTTCAGCCTGGCAGGAAATAGCAAAGCCTTTACAGCAATAGTGTGCCCTCAGACCCTGGAGAGGAGGCAGTGCTTCTGACAGGAGCTGTTCATGAACACTGCCTCTAAACAGGCTCTCTCCCACCAGTCCCACACAAACTAATGTAGCTGCTGCATTGCTTCAATTAAACAAGAAGAAAGTAGATGAACATCTAAATCAAAGTAAATTCTTACCAAATAGACCTTCATTTTTGTTGTCTTGATTTTTACCTCTTTCATTGAACTTCGAGAAGGCAGAGAAGAATGTTATGAAGAAAAAGACAGAGTACTTACCTAGAAAACAGAACATTAAGAAAGAAATTGTTAGGAACATGGAGGCTTATAATTTTTATTTATATCAGTAGCATGTAAAAATACTTACAGAAGCCCTAGGAAAAAAAAATGTTTCTCTTTCGGTATTAATGCTTTATATTTACATTATTGCACAGTTAATGTGTAGTTAGCACATAAATTATACATATACAATGGGGGCTTTGGATATTCAAAAATTTTTCTGAATCCTCCTAAGAATCTTTTTTCTTATAACAATTAAAACTTAATACAGAACTTATCTTTGACAGCTTCTGTACAAAATATTTATAGCTTTATGTGGACAAGTAATAAAATTTTTATTTTAATTACCAACTACAATCATTAGCTTCCAGTATATATTTTGTGCAGTTGAGTTCAAAATTAGTTTTACTGTAGTATTATTAAATATAACTGTATTTATTATTATAAAAACATCCAAGTAAACTTTGAGTTTTCATATCTTCATAGAAAAAGTATTTTTTCTAGTCATTGTACATATAGATAGATCAAATTTTAGATAGATAAAAAGTGAAATATTGAAATTTTTTTAAGATCATTAAAGTTTCTTTGCTATTTAATTCCATCAAAAACATTCATGCCACAAACTGGAAAAAGAAAAAGATTATAAAAATTATTTGAGTTATAGGAAGAACTATGTAAAAGGATACCAAAATTCTCTGTATTTCAAATATGATTAGACCATCAGGATTTTTACCAGTGCTTTGTTCAGTGTTTCTCTCTAGTAATTAATCCAAACTCTGCTAACAATAAACAATTAGTGTTTTACAAAATATCATCTTCAGTAGTCTAAAAACATTCATACTGTCATCTCTGCTATATATGCACAGAAATGCCTGGCCAAAAAAAAGTTTTCCAGAAGTGAAAAATTTAAAACCAAAGAAAAAAATCCCTATTATTCAGTACTACTGAATTTACAATCTATTATACTTTCAGCAGAAATACTATGAAAATATGATTAACGAATGTCTGAAAGTTCAGTCCAGAAGTGACACTGAAGAGTCTCATGAGTAATACAAGGTTATAAAAGTGAATTTGACACACATTAGAAGCCACTGCCACTGTAAAACACTTCTCTCTATGCTTTCTTGTTCATCATTTTTCTGCCCTGTCTCTGATTCTCCTTCCCGCAGTGAACACCTCTCTCACCCCCTGGTGTTGTTGACAAGCCTAACAACCTGGACTCTCCAGACTTCATGATCTACCTCCTCTTGATATGGTCATCTAGACACAATTAATGACACTCCAAGTACACAGCAATCCAGATGTCAATCAGTGACTGGGGCAAAATGGGGAGAATAGCAGAGAGGAGAAGTTATTTATTAGAGGTCCTATAAATTGTCATGATAGCAATTGTGTGTATATGATACATTCCTACAAGTGCTGACATTATATTTAATTAAAAACGCTGGGTTTTTTCTATATTAAATAGTTTTGCTCAATGATTTAGAAATAAAAATTAATAACAAAATCCTAGCAGAAAAGTGTGACAAAAAGCCTTTTATGAGACTTAAGTTAGAGCCCTTCAAAACTGATGTTTATAATGGACATAACTCTTCGGGGAAAAAAACAAGACTGGAAATATTTTCTGGAATAGGTGCAGCATTCAGCAGAACCAGGCTGAAGAAGACCTTAAGTGGCTGAAGGAATGAATATTATTAACTAGATTTCTCAGGACATGAAGGCTAAAAATATTTCTACTCAGGAGAAGCTGACAACTGACACTTCCATATTTTACATCTGGAGGTTGACTTACATTTTCACTCTTTGTTAAAACAGGTTTTTAAGACATCTCTTTTGCTCTCATTACAGCTATTCTTTTTCCCTTAGGGGATAGCAGAAATAAGAAGATTATAACAAAATACCTGTGACAAATGCCACAAGGAATATTGTCATATTAAGGCCAAAAGAAAGATCAGCAGCTAGCAAAAAATATCTTCATTTTAAAGTATATTTTTTTTCTGTTTTAACACATTAAGGCAGTATGTTGGACTGGTGTAGAGTACAGCTAACTTTGCCAAGTGGTGCAAATAGCTTTAGATACTTCTTCAGACACAGAGGATCAAAATATGATGCATATCCCTGTGTGCTACCCTAAAATAGCACAATCTATCTCCCTCTTTCCTCACGCTTGTTTCAGTGATAAAAGAGCTGCAAAGCAGTTCTTAGAAAGGGAAGAAGATTTTATGTGTCATACAACCAGCAAAGGGGTTAGGGTAACTGGTTTAGCTTTAATTTAGCTAAGGAAGCTATAAACTTTATGTACAAAGCTAGAACATTCATGATTTTCAAACAGCTAGACCTTCAAAGGATACCAGCTTGTGACAAAGAGTTGTAGATTTGCTTGTTGAACTACAGCAGCAATAATTCATACCCTGCTGGGTGCTGGGCAGTGTCAAAGCTTCTGCTAGCAGACCTGGGTGCAGGAAAAGCTGGAAAGCTGTGCTGTGTAATTGTATTGGATAGACTCAAGCCCAAGTTAATGTATTCCCGTTCTCAGTGGGGCTTATTAGCCCAGGTTAATGTGTTAACTTCCTCTGTGGGGCTTATTAGATTGTCTGCCAGACTGACTTTTATCTCAGGTACTTCAGACTATTAATGGAGCAATCACAGAACTTTTCCACTGACAGCAGGAAACTGGTGAGAGCTGAATGAAGGAATGTCTCACTGAGACACGTGGTGAGTAATGGTGAGTGAACAGGGCCTGGATAGCAGGGATGAGGGGAGAGACATATAATTACTGTACCCAACTAGTTATGGGAAGGGTATAGAGAGGTAAAGCTGAGCTCTTCCCAGCCATTCATGGAGAATAAACATTCCCAGTATGCACAAAGCAGTATTTCAAATACTACAGGGAAACATAAAGAAAGAATAACCTTCACAATTATGATGATTAAGAACAGAAACCAGCTGCTCTAAACTTTCATGGAATCTCCACTTTCTTAGATGCCCAAAGCTTCACTGATGAAGCCTCTGTGAAATCTAATGAAACTTCAATGTTAGCCCTGTGGTCAGCAGAATATTAGATTAAATAACTTAGAGAGGAACTCGCCAAGTTAATTGATTTTATGATTCAATGATTCTAACTCTGTAGTTACGCCTAATAATAACATAGTTTTATAAAAACAGAATAGAAATGAGAAGGCCAAGATATTCTTTATACCTTTCCCTTTCCTTCAAGTGACGCCATGCATTCATCAGCTGTAGGCATCACTCCATGCCCTCCACACAGCAGGACAGAATTTTATTTTCTATATTTAAAACTAAGAGCTTCCTTATTGCCATCATTTTTGTGCAGACCAGATGCTCTGTAAACAATTCTCTACAATTAGGCTACAAATGCCTTCTTAGAACACATGAGTATTGTTAAACATTTCCTGTTTCATTAAGTAACATGTTATAAAACAGTTTTGAAACTCAGGAAAAGGAATTAGAGACTTTCTAAGAAGCAGACAGTGTTGTCAGTGTCCTAGTGGTACCTCTTAGATGTGTAAATTGATGCCTAGATTTTGATCTTTTTTAATCTGTTCCATTTGAGATTTGCTTTTAAAATACATAGGACAATTTTCTAATGTATGTAGAAATTATCTTATTGTAGCTTGTACTTGTGGATTCTGGGCTAGATTATTTCATAATGGGGTCTGTTGAAAGAATGTCATGGAAATGACAAACTCGGGGTATAATATTATTAAAAACACATTGCTACATTGAATTAGTATTTAAAAATATTGAAAGTATTATTTCATAATGTTTGTCTACCATTATTTATTTTGTCAGTCAGACATGCCCCCTAATGCCATATGAGAAGGACACATCCAGGAATCACTTGGCACTCAGTTATTTGTATGTCGATATTTGTGTATATCTGCAGATATATTCCATCCATCAAGGATGGAAAGGATGAGTATCTGTTATCATTTAGATGAAATTCTCTGATAGTTTAAATTTTGCAGCCAAAATCATCGTAAAGCCTAAAATTACATACAACTTTAGAAACAAGTTCCATCTTTGTAAACCTATTTTCTTTACATGCAAGAGCATGTACATTTATAATGTTCAAATGTTGGCATTGAAGGATAGATTCTCAGTGGTGCTGTTGCAGAACTAATTAAAGCCACAGCTGGAGGAAGAATTACAAAGACAAGAAGAAATCTGGAGCAATTTTAGTTCCTCCCCCCAAATACATTCAAATCCTCTCAGCCCTTTTTGTAGAAACCAGATGAAGAAGTATAATTTGCTTCTCACTAGACTGCAAAATAAAAATGCTTGGATAATGAATATTTGAAAACTGACTGCTATATGGCACTGCCACAACACACAGAGCATTAGCTCTCCTTCTACTCTTTCATTTTTTCTTCTGAGTAAAAGAGATCAAAGATGTCCACTCTGAAAATGGCTCTCAAATGCTGATGGCAGACATTAGGCAGAGAAAGTCATCTTTGCATGCTTCTGCTTTCAGTTTATGACAGCATAACACTAACAGATAGTGGAACTAACAGAAGAGGCATGTATAAGCTAATGTTGTATGAGTATTCATCACGAAAAGAAAGTGTTATTTACTGTCTACGGCAGTATTTCTACCACCCAATACTGTTTTCTTTCCTTCTCCCAAACACTTTCTGTCTTTTGTATACTTCTCTGTCCCTAGTTTTGTGTAAAATCCCTTCTTTCAGGTCCCTCCAGGTGCCACAGGGATGCTGTGTGACTGTGTGGAGTGGCTGAGAGCGGCAGCTCTGGCTGCATCTGGTAACCCCGCTTGCTGCCACAGCTCTGCTGCCAGGGACATTAGGCCTTTGGGGAGAGCCTGTTTCCTATGCCTACCAGGTAAGTTAAAGCAGTGATGAGATTTCACTACAAAGACATAATTTCCACACCTATTTATCTGACCCTTAATTATGGGCATAACTTAATGTGCTCCCACTTGAGCAGTATGTAAGCTTCTAAATCACATAATAGAAAATCATGGCTAGAGCAGAAAATATGTTTTAAAGAGATTAAATAAAGGATCTTGGAGAACTTGTAGTATTGAATTGTCTTCTATCTACTGCTGCTCTGCCTTCTTCACTACTGCAATTCCCCTCTTCATAACGTTTTTATATTTAAAGAGTGGGTGTGGTAGTTATAATTCCAATAGTCTTCAAAGATTTCAATGAAAAACACACCTCTGGAAAATAAATACGTCTAGCTGATAACCTAATCTCATAGCTCTTTTTTTTAAGATTATGTATTATTTTGTGCATAACTATATGACTATTTCAGCAGTAAGATGTGAACAATATGAGATTTCTTATATACTTTGCAGGACTTCATTCCAAAGAAAAGAACATGTGATACACTATATTTTAAGGATTTCAAAAGTTGCTATGGCAATGAAAATCCTCTGTTATTCTCAGAAGTCAGGAAAAATGGCCCAATGATATCACTGAAATACAATTAAGATAACAGAAACAGCATCATATTTGTTAAAGGGAAAAACACAAAAAAAATCTATACATCAGAAGGTATGGATGATATGATTATGCTAGTACCATTCTCATCCACAGACACCATGTTTGTCAATTATTAGTTCTTTTGATAATGTTTGTATCCTTTTCTCAATAATATTTGCAGAGGCAGGATAAGGAAGTTTTACATGAGAAACTGCTGTTATATTGCCCATAACCAGTGAGACAGCACGTCCCAGAAATATGTGAAGAAGGGACAAGCAGGTGAATATAATGCTGGAAACACTCAAGAAGTAAAAGACATTTAGAAAATAAGTGCTTCCTGCAAGTTCTATCTGAACCAAAAAGGCTGTGATCCATGCTACCTAGCACACCAGACCAAATCTAAGAAGTAGTACTATTAAAGTTTCCTTACAATACAGGGGAAAACAGCTCTCTGTTTAGCAAAATTTACCCAGACAAAGACTTCCAAAGTTTAGGCTATAACACATGGCTAAAACACTAGCTCTGCAGTAAATATTCCTATCTGTGGCCAGTCAACTCCTCCACTACCTGGAGGAGTCTTATAAAAAGCAGGGATAGTCTATAGTCAGATAGCGACAGGACAAGGGATAATGGTTTTAAATTGAAAGAAGGCAGGTTTAGAGTAGATGTTAACAAGAAATTCTCCACTCAGAGATTGCTGAAGCACTGGAGCAGGTTGCCCAGAGACGCTGTGGATGCCCTATCCCGGGAAGTGCTCAGGGTCAGGTTAGATGTGGACCTGAACAACCTGATCTAGTGGGTGACATCCCTACCCATAGCATAGAGACTGGAACTAGATGACCTTTAAGGTCCTTTTAATGTCCCAAACCATTCTATGATTCCATGATTCTAATTCTCATTTATATGCACCCTGATTTCAAACCGTTAGAGACTCCAGAAATACTTGCACTTTGTAGGGCACTGTATTATGAAGAGTCATTCATATAAGAACTGATGAGCATTCTTTAGGATAATTGTGAATATAAATGAAGCACAATAAATTATTTTTATAGTCTTTACAGCATCACTACAATTTTTATTTTTCTGGGAAACTATAAAAAAAGCATAAACCAAAAACTTCCCTAATTCCAGGGTTTACCAAATCATCCAGGTTTTGCTTTCATTTGCTTTGAATTATTTAACATCTTAATTACAGATGCACAGAATACAAAATTCATATAGCCTTACATGTTGTAAAGCTACTCAGAGCAGAAGTCAGCAATGTAGCAATACTGATTGCCAAAAAAAAATCCACTGTTGTACCTGTGTCTAATTAATTTAAAGTGGCATTCCTCCCTTGTCACTTTGGATATCTCAGAATAGACTTATTTACTAGCAATATACAGTTAATTTACTTCTTGCTTACTAAGAATATTAAATTTTTCCTTAATAATTGTCTCATAAACACATTGCTTAGCTATATAGGATAATAATCATAGATATATAAAATAATAGTCAACTTCTGATCTGTAGATTGAGATAACAATTGATGAATGTTACAGCTGCATACAAAACATATTAAATATAAAGGGATGTAAATTTATATCTAGAAATAATGAATTCAGAATGCATTGTTTGGCATCCATAAGGTGATCAGTTAGTTCTGTAAAAAAAATCTGTAAACTGGCTTCTGGGTAGCAAGAGATATCAAAATTACACTCACTAAAGATTATCTGGTTTACACTGAACTCATTTTCACTATACTTTCTTCTTAGTTCTTAGTTGCAATATGCAAACATTCTAAACTAATATGAAATACTAATTAATTTTCTTAAAATGGGGTAAAAATAAAAAAATATTCTTGGACAAAAAAGAAGTTTATTAGTATGGTTAGTGTAAAGTTATCACTAGCTATCATTTACAGGTGCCTCTTTACAAGTGCATTTAGATAGTTCTCATGTCATGCAGAAACCCTGTAATGTAATTATTGAATGCATCTTCCCTGGTTGTAACAGAATATTTCATTGTATTACACCATCATGAGGGATAAAACACACCCTAGGTCAGAATTGGACACCACAATTCTTAAATAAAAATAAATAACATTTCTTTCCTCTTTCATCAGAGAGGGTATCATGTAAAGCACAGTGTCCACATAGTTAAAGATTTCAAAACAGCACTCACACTAAGAAAGGGTGAACTGAAGAAACTACCTTTATATTGACATTTTCTGATTCCACAGTACTTCACTTGAAATCTTTTTTGAAAGTAATTAGATATGTATTTGCTCTTCTGAAATGTGAAGTCTGTGACTGTAAACCAGGAAATCTGTTTGCTTCTTGTTTGTACCCAGTGAGCTTGCATAATCTGAGGCAAATTGCTCCACTTTCCTGTCCTTTAATTTGCAAGTAGGAGGCAAGCAAAGTATGTTCCTAGTAGCTGGCACTTCATTATGTAAGAATGGGAATTCTGGCCTTTAAAATAAAATCCTTTACTGAAAGTTATATAGAGTTTTATCTATCAAGTATCAATAATTAGGGCACCAAACCCAATCCATCTGCAGTGTCCCATGTCTCTTAATATTAAAGTGCCCAGAAGACAAATAAATTTAGGATTTACAGCCTGCAATTTCCCTCACTATATTTTGATAAAGGTTTTAACCTTTCTGCAGATCTACCCTCAATACCCACATATGTTAATCACAGCCTGAAATGTGTATTAAATATGCAACAGATCATACATTTTCTCCATCCTAAATTTCTCAAGAAAAATTCAGGAGCTATCAACTGTATTCAATATAGGTTTTATTTAATCCTTTATACACTGTGTCTTCGTTTATTACATGTACAAAGAAATACGAATAGTCGGATTGAAGGGAGCTCTGGAGATCCCTGCTGAAAACAGGGCAAACCCTGTGATGCTTTTAAGAAAGAAATGTGGCAAGTTGTTGGAAAGCAGTCAAATTTTTAGTATTTCTTCACTCTCATTGCAGTTCCCATAAAATTTCTATGGATTACTTGTCACAAATAGCAAATCAATCTATTTCTTCCTCACTGTTTAAAAAGATACTTCCAAATGTCCAAGGAAACACAGAACTGCTGTGCTCCTGCTACTGCTTTCATCTTTTGCACACCTATAAATTTCATTTAGCTCTTTCCTGCATCCAGCAGAGCAAGTGGAGAGAAGCAAAACCGCAAGAAGTTTAATCTTGAAAATTTTAGTGTTTGTTGGGAAGAGCCATGATCCTGCAGCTGGACCTACATGTTTTGGCTGGACCACACACCTGTGTCTGGACACACACCTCTATAACAGAATCACAGAATGGTGAGAGAATGGTCTGGGTTGGGAGGGAGCCTTAAAGGCCATCCAGTGCAACCCCCTCAGCAACAAGCACAGACATCTTCAACTAGACCAGGTTACTCAGAGGCCTGTCCAGCTTTGTCCTACATGTTTCCAGGAAAAGGACATCCACTGTCTCTCTGGGAAACCTGTTACCTTGTTTCACTACCATCATCCCAAAAAATGTATTTTTTATATCTAGGGTGAATCATCCCTCTTTCAGTGCTGTGTTTTCTTTCCAAAATCTCACCGATAAACCAAATATGATTTGGTCCAGTCCTCTGCTTCTCTGAACACTTGGAAAAAAATCGTGCTTCCAGACTGCAAAATCAAGCAGGCTGTCTTTGAAAATACTTAGTAAGATAATACAATTTTCTATGTAACGGACATTTATTTTATTTTCATTGGTGCTAGCTATTTTTGCAGTACACACACATACTACCTATATCTACCACATTTGCCATGTATTTTTTGGACATAACTGCTGTAGTTCCAGACCTAACTGAATATACGTATGAACAATTCAAATTTCATTTTAAAACTGTTGTATCCAAACAAGTAATTGAAGACAACTTTGTCTAAAAGTAAAGTTTCAGAGAAAAGGATGTTGTTCAACTTAATTTGCAAGAAGCTGATGAACACATATTTAATTCCTCTGAGTTTATGTCTAATGGAAGAATAGCAAAATCAGAACAGTCTTAACAGAGTTTTGTCAATCACTAATTGCAAAAATTCAGAACAGAATATTGATTCAAATTAGATTATACATTCTTGTCTTTACACTGACTCTCAGGTTACCTTTACATTGCAGAAAATTAAAAGCATAAAGTGCTCCTTACCAGAAGAACACCCACAGAAGATAACTTCCAAATTGCTTTTAGTGTTCCCAGTGCCTGTGACACCAGGTTGCTTCAAAAGATGTCATTTGCTTAGCCTACTTCTGACACCTGTGAGGGTTCCATCTCTCCAAAATTATTTCCAACTTAGAGCTGATCATTTTAACTTTGTAATATCAGGACCAATGATTACTAGAATTCACTCATTTCTACGATATTTTCCCTGACTTACTTTTTTTAAAATAATAAACATAAATGTTTATTTCCTATATATTTTTATTCAAATTCACAAACAAATCAGCTGAGACATTTTTGGAAGTGTTTGGAGTTATTTGGTGCTGATTGAGAAAATCCTTCTCTTGCCACAGAAATTCTAGGCTTTGTTTCATATTTTCCTGCATGTTTTGTTAAACAGTCTTTAAGACAGATGCCACCTGTGCCCTGAGCAGCAGAGTGCCTGTTGCCAAGGAAACAACACCCTACTTTTGCATTCTCTTCTCTTCCCTCCCCCTCTCCTTATTCACATGCCTCAGCATTAAGGGCAAGTAGAAAAAGGCTTCCATTTTTGCTAACATATGAAAAAATAACACCTTCAAATTCTTGCATAAAGTAGAACAGCATTCCAGTACTATCAAAAAGTTTTAAGTCCTGTTAGCAAAACTGCAAATTAAAAATTGTGACTTCCCAGTAAAATTTTAATTTGCCATAAATATAAACATATCCTATAGATGTATCTTGTAGATAATTGGATATTTATGTGTTACACTCCTACAACGAGCTGTAGAATGCAGACTGTTGATCCTGCTCAGCCATACACACAGAAATAAAGATACTCTGAAGATGAGCTGAAGAGTATGCTCTGAATTAAAAAGTTCTTTATCATAACTACTTGTGGCCCAGTGGAACAACTCACTTCGATTACAACTGGATGCAACCACAGGTAGGAAGATTTTTCTTACCTGTACAGTCAAGACTTAGTAGTCAATTACTTGCAACAACAACAAATCTAAGTCCAAATTTAAACAGTAAAGCTGGATCAAATTAAAATCTGCATTCTTATCATGATGGGTTTCCTACAAGTTCCTTGTTTCCCAATAGCCCACTCCTATTTCTCTGAGTGCCTAAAGAAGAGGTGGAACAACCTGACCTGCAGGTGTTTAACTCCATTTTCCTAGAACCAGAGGAATACACCTGCACATCATTATCTCACAGCATTATTTTTAGGAACAAAATCAGTTCCCAAATATTGTAAAAAACAAAAACAGAAGAAAAGAGGAGCCCAGGTTCCATTTAGTCATTAACACAAAGCCATAGAATAAAAAACAAATGCAGAAAAGAACCCAGAAATTGATATAATTACTCAGCCCCTAGAGAAATCATAGCTTGACTATTCCCGACTGCAACAATAACTGCATCCATTTCTGGCTCCAGCAGATAGAGCAGGAATTGCAACTAGACAGTAAATATTGTTTTCAAACTTTTCAATACCATTAGGAAAGAGTAGACAGAGATGCTGTCAGGGCTGTGGGTGCACCAAGCAGCCATGCCTGCTCTTCCCAGGCTCATTCCCTCTCCAGGTCCAATCCTGTCCCTCACAGCCTTTCCTACATGTAAAACCTCACAACCAATTTGCTTCAATGGCTGAATGTGCAACCCAGAACAGCATCCTCTGCTCACTGCTCATCAGGGAAGAGAAAGGTCTTTTACTATGAGGAAATCTTTCCCAAAACTCTCCTGCAAAACCTTTTTGTTTTCTCGGTTTAAAAATGAACGAAAGCACTGCACGTATTATAAACAATTGAGTAGAAAACAGACATCATTTATTGGTGTGTCACTCACTTATCGTGCTCAGGTATTTTGTACCTGCAGGTGAGGATACAGGATACCTTCACTAACAAAGGAGAGCATCCCAAATAAGAAAATGCTGCAGTCATGAAGGGTCCTACACTAATTCTCTGCTGCAACAAAGTCACAGTGCTTATACTTAATGCTTTAAAAAAAGTATTATTTATTCAGTTAATTGCAAGTTTGGAAGAAGTTTTTAATGGCAAGTTAATTTAGGATTTCTTCCAGAAATCTGGAACAAAATTGATTTCCCAAGCAGAATTTAATGGAGATGAACTTCTGCACCAGATTTTCCCTACTGGATCTCCTGGCATACTGTGTGATCTCCTCCAGTGATAGCAGCAATAAATCCATTGGTGTGCTCAGATGGCCAATAGTACTTTACAAAATCAGTCTCCTTTTCACATGATTCTGTATATTTAACTCAACTAATAAGACTGATAATGAATTGTGTGGATACTCCCTGCATATGTTTTCAAATATTTTCATATGAACTGAATATTGGGCATATTGACTGTATTTTGGGTTTATATTATTTCATTCTAAAGTACTCCAGATAAGTTAAACACATTAGAGTGTATTTTAAGTGTATTTACACTTACGGTTTTGTAGGTCCTTCCATTATTTAAGGCTCCATATGCATAATTGGAATGGCATTTAAATCTCTCTTACTTTGCAACAAAATTTATTTATAGAGAGAAATAAGCAAACTATAAGCTTAAGTTAATTCTTAAAATCCTTAACAAAAGGCCAAAGAAACTATTATTTCCATAAGTATATCCATATGAAAAATAACATTAATGTTGTAAAGAACAGTATAATCACAAAGCATTTTTGAGCCCCTATTTTAGCTTGGCTAACATAATGCAAGCAGCATATGTCACTAAAATGAATAAGTACAATACCAGAATATTGCTATCAAATAGTTTTATCAGTTATATATCAAATTTATTCTATAAGTGAAAATGTCTATGACTAGAAGTAATATTTTCATATAGTTCCAAAATCATTAGCTTATAATTCTGTCATTTTTTTCTTCTCTTGCAATATTCTTCTCAGTCATAGAACATGAAAATAACCTGCTAATGACCAAATAAATATGCCCAAGCAGTAATTATATTTACTTGTTACTTTTCCTCTTCAATTAAAGGAAGATTTACTTTTTCTCCATAAAGTTAACAATGTTAACAGCCTTTCACCACAAACCATAGATTGTCACAGCAGGAAATAATACAATCAGATCCAAGTAACAAAGCTATATTTTCTTTTTATTTCTTACACATTCCAGTCCTACCAGGAGGTGATGTAGAGAAGCTGAAAAGAATAAGAATAAATCTGAATATGCTGTGAACTATGACACTGAGCCAAATTATCTGCTTCTAGGTGAACAAAACTCCCACTGAAAACACATCAATAGATGATTTAGTCTTTTATGACAACTGAATTTGTTCTTATAATGTAAAACCATGCTTCATTTCTAATGCAGTATCACAAAAAAATTCCAGTGTTTCAAGATGTGCTGCATTCAGGAAGCCCTGTTTTTCTTCTGTAGAAAATGCTCCTGTCGCTGTTCTCCAACTCCAACACACTTTGTAACTGCCACACTTCAGCTGATGGATTGCTACAGCTCAGAGGGACATGCAGATAGGGTCCTATCACTTAGTGTGACTCAAACGGCCATGGGGATGATTCCAGGGCATTCTAACTCTTTGTTAATTTGGAGGGGTTTTTGGGAAGTGGTGGGAAAAGCAGCTATTTCCCCAGCACAAAAACTGCATACATGTAGTTATTGAAGAAAGGGTATCTTTACTAGTATAGTAGCAACTTTATGGACGTGTTCAGGTCATCAAATCTTTCAAGAGTTCTTTTTCTTAGGTTTATCAACAGCACTGTGCTACTAGTACAGCTTTTTCTTGTTGTAGGATCTTTAAAGTTTATCAATGTATTTGTCACTACACAAGAAAACCAGCACTTAATTGTTTTAATATATATTTAGCAGATGTCATGATGAGTTGTGTATTTCTACTTTGCCTCAACAATAGTTTTCATTCCTCATAATGAATGCCTAGTCAGAGTAATGCCTGAATGGAAGTTTTTTAACTTTAGGTAACTATTACACAAGATCTCACAGTTGCCTTGGCATTACTCATGTGTACCACAGTCTGTGGAAAGAAAGATAGTGATATTGACCTACAGGTTGTACTTTAAGCAACACAAACTGCATCAGAAATCGTGATGCTAAAACCAACTATGTGATCACCTAACCCAACTCCTTGAATAAAGATTGTTAAATCACACTAGATTAATCCTGTTTGAAACAAACCATATCTCTAAAACATGCTGTTGAAGAATCTCTGCAAATGTGAGTAAATGGTAAATATCTATTCTGTTTAAAATGTAAATATTGTTTCTGAAGTTAATTTTCTAGCTTCATCTATCAGTCATTAAATTTTAATTTTTTTTTCTGTAATATATATCTTCCCTTATTAAACTCTTCTGCCCTTGTCCATATGTCTGTACTGCCACTGGACTATCTTTCAGTTTTTTGCTGGAGAAGTAAATTGGTTAAACTCCCTCACTTAATCAGTACACATTATTTTTCATAATTTTCTAATTTTTGTTTTTTTCCACAAGATGATTTCTGTTCTGCCTGCTACTCCAATGAAAGAACAAAAGTAATAATTAAATCCATTTATTTCCTTAATATTGATAGGCTGACAGCTTTCATCTCATACTATATAAAGTGGATAGGTAAGATGATTCACCTGGCAGTCTTGTAAAAACAGTCTTAATTCTCTTGGATCTCCAGTCCTCTTTGCATTCTTTCACTTTATGAGGTTTCTACACTGATTAGTTTCTAGTTTATATTCTTTATACTCAAATTCTGTCTTCGTCACAATTCATGTACAATTCTTTGAAATAATTATTTGTCTTCCTCGATCAAAACGTTTCAGCTTGAATATAAGCTTTGTAATAAAGATGGGCGAGAGTTCTCAGGGCATCTGAAAAGTTATATATTTCTGCACAAGCTCTCCCTTTGGAAACATTTATTAGGATAAAAGGTAGTCAGTACCTTCTGCTCATCTCAATACATTTTTTTAGTTCAGAGCATGGGTGTCCCTCTGCTCCTGATGTTACATAATTTTGAAATCATAGGAAAATCCAGGGAATCCTCAAACAATACTTTTTAAAGGATAAACTATTATTTTGCAAATTAAAGTTGAATGGTTTTATTTAAATATTTACTCCATCTTCCTCCTTTATAAGAGCATAAATCTTTGCTCTGCTGCATCAGTTAAGAAAACTGCAGGACTTATAGTCGCAAAAATCTTTCTGAAAAACAGTCTGAGTCATATTTTCAGCCTTTCAACTCCATGCATTACCAAGGATATGGACTAACAAATACTTCTTTCCTTCAGACAGAAAACTTTTTACCTTAGATTTTTTTTTGCCTTGATACAGTCCCTGATTTCTCAGGTGTGGAGAAATCTGTTTCTTGTCTGGTGGGTCAAAAAGATTGTAAAGATACTTTGTTACAAACCAGGAAGCCTACTAATTCTGGCAAACCTTAAAGGGAAGAGAGCTCATCAGGGTATTTAGCAATATCTATTATTCTAACAATACCAGAAAACGTCCACCAGCTGAATAAAGAATTGATTTTTCCATCAATATTCTTCCTGGAAAGGCTGCTGAAAGAGGAGCATGAAATTAAATTTCTTTGCTTCTTGATTGCCTCTCAAAAATACATTATGGAAGTATGCATAGCATCAACACAAATACCAATATTTTCAGAAAAGATACTATCAGGGTAAGAAAAGAAGGCAAATATTTTGCATCTAAATCTCCATGATTTTGAAACACAAAATAACTGGAATTGTCTTATGTCTTGACCTTCAGAAATAAAATATTTTTTCTTCCTCACAGATCATGTATATTCCCAGGTGCTTAGGTTAGGTACCAGGGATAGGTGGGTGTCTCAAAGTTTGTTTCTCAAAGAAAAGTTTTCCTTTCACTGTTTAAAGTACAGATTGGACTAGGCATCATGACAAGACTAATAGGGACCCATGTTACCCATGTCAGGCTTGCAAGGAGAAATTGTGCTGGTACTGTACCTAATCTTTCAACACTTGGTTTTAAATTATAAGCACACAACACTAACATTTTGTAAAAATAAAGACTTCAGAACTCTAATGAATTCAGCCTAGTAAAACAACTTTTTGAAATCTTCATTGAAATCTTGCATTGACTGCAAGTTCCACCTATATCTTTTTTATCATTTCTATACATTATTCATCAGGTGGCTGGGGACAAATTTCTTGTTGTGACTCAGCTTGTACATATGTCAAGGAGAGGTAAAATATCAAAGGAAAAGCTTTTTGACAAGGGTGTATTTTGAGTTGTAGGAAACCGAGCAGAACACAGCGGCATCCTGCAGCAGGGGGAGCTCCAAGACAGGCTGTGAGACCCAGCCGTGCTCCACGGCCGGGAGCGTGGCAGGGAGAGGAATGCAAGACAGAGAGGAAACAGGGTGAAACAAAAGCCAGGAAGCATTTCGTAAATGTATGTGAGAGAGAAACAGAAAAGAATTCACCGAGGGTATCTGAAAGCACGATCCCGAATACAAGGAATTATCTTATGGATTAGAATCTTTTAGAATATGACATGAAACTACCAGATAGCTCCTACTTGTCCTGAAGTGGGGAGGAGGTGAAAGGAAAGTCAGTGACAAACATGAAAAGCATTTTGACAGAGCCTCTAAAAGAACAGATTCAGAAAAGCAACTCTGAATTTATCAGTGAATTCTTCTAACAACAACAAAAAAGCATGTGAAGAACAAATATCTTCACTTTCTCCACATACTTAACACATTATTTATATCTCAGTAAACAACACTAGATTTTGTTGATGCCTTCATGTTGATTTTGCCCTTTTTTAATTAATAATTTAAACATTTCTTTTCAGGACTCTTCTAGCTTTTGTTTTAAATAGTTTGTTTTCAAATTGTTTGGTTTTTGTTTGGTTTTTTTTATCATGATTGTTGTCTTACTCATTAACCCTAGCCTTGAGCTAGATAATATTAATAATAATAATAATAATAAAGGCATGTTTGCCTGCTTAAACAATTATATAGATAAATTTGAAATGTGATAAACTTTTCAGAGTTTGTCTGCTGAAACCAAATATTTTATGCAACTCCTAAGTGAGAGTGGAAAGTTTTTTTCAGATCATGGCCACAGGTCTCTGTTTCACTGCAATGCCAGCATCCCTGGTTGCAGAGCTAAAAGCAATATAGGGCTATTAAGAAACTGTATGCATCACAGTGTCTGAAGAAAAAGAAAATCAAGTTCTGTATGAATACAAACAAAAAAGGCAAAGATAAGAAAAGGAAAAAAATTAAAAGTAATATGCCCAAAATATTATCATTGTACCTTTTGAAATGAACAAGTAGGCCCTGGGGAAAATTCATCTGTTTCAGTATTGGTTTCTAATTTTTTTTTTTTTTAAATAATGTATACTGTACACAATCCTATTAAAGAGAGAAAAATATCCCAAATGGGGACATGAAAAAGAAAGTAATTCAAAAAGCTATAGTAACAAAAGGCTTTTTGATTTATGAGTCAAAGCAAAAGAAAATCTGACACAATGAAATTCAACTACCAGTTGTTTCCCACGTTAACTAGGTAATCATTTACACATTTCAAGGAAATAAGTAAAATGTATAAAATTGATGAACATGTCAAGATAATTCTATGAACAGCAACAACAATTATGAATAGGAGACATTGTGAACACGTGTAAGAGGGCAATGACACAGAGTTTATTAAACTTTCTTATCCTGGAAGTGTCATTTCCTAGCCTCAATAGCTGTGGAAATAGGGAAATGGTTTTAATATTTTAGGCTGTAAAGAGTACTCTGTGACCTCTTTTGTGCATGCAGGTGAGGGAACTCCTCACATGGACTCTGCAGTAAATCAGTTGGCATTTGGAAGCTTATCTAGCTATACCTCTCCTGGCAGTAAAATGCTAATGTCAAACCTTAATTCTAAAAATATTTGGCTTCTTTTGAAATCCACTACTGTATTTGACTCTATATTAATCTCTCAGCAGGGAAACACACAGACCAATTAAAACACTGTTTCCTGAGTATCTTTTATAATTTTATTTGCTTTATTATAGAATGTATACTATGGCCATTGCTGTTGTTTCTCTAGGACAAAGAAAGACTCAGATTGCAGCCACTGTACTTTTTTAACAACTGAAAATTTCATTTAACTTGTAACCAGAGGCAGGGAGTGGTCCCATAATTCTAGTGCTGACAGTTTTTCCAACTTGAGGCGGTACAAGACTTCTGTAAAAAAATTACGACTTTGCAGTTGAGGCTTAACAGCTTTAGTTTCATCACTGGAGATTTCTCCTGCCTAAACC
This sequence comes from Notiomystis cincta, assembly GCA_013398075.1. NCBI lineage: Eukaryota > Metazoa > Chordata > Aves > Passeriformes > Notiomystidae > Notiomystis > Notiomystis cincta. Next base: position 56,620 of record VZRX01002024.1, read on the forward strand.
TCCAGTGACTAAGCCAGGATGTCAGGTATCATGCTAGGTCTTACTTATATTCATCTTACTCACTTTGGGAAACTACAGCTGCATTGAACTGCTAAGAGCAGTTCTGCACTGAGAGATAAGCTACCACTTTTAAAATAGAGTTTACAGAGCCTGAAAGAGACATGACACAAACCCTGCGCCTAATTTACATAACACATTAATTCTTTCCTGAGAAATCATGCTAAAAAGCTGTTGATAAAATGAACAAAAAGTAGATGCTGCCTGTGCTGACCTTCAAAGCACTTACAGAGTGATAGTAAAAGGTCACTTAACTCTGGCACAGAATTTTGTTTAGAGACTAAACTTCCATAGTATACCCTCATCTTCCTTTTCACCACCCTATCCTATTTTCAAGACTGTAAATTTATTATTAGGAATAGACAAGTAAATTTGTCTTTAAAAAGCAAAAAATGAAAGAAAACAAAACAAAAACAATGGATCTATCACATATAGAAAAAAGACTGAAAAAAACATGATGAATCAATGGCATCAATTTTCTAAATTATAATTTATATTCCAGTAATTTCTACAGATCTATGTGAATTACTGTACTTAATACTGTCTACAAACATGTGAGACTGCTGTTCTATCAAAAGCCCTAAAATTTAAAGGGGAAAAAACTACCTGGGCAGCTAGACAAGGGAATCAGTAATGGAAGTTTTTATTAGCTCACTTGTTTTATATTTAGCTATTTAAATAATAAAAAATAATTAAAATTAAGAAACAACTTCTCATTTCAAAATTTTCACATAAGGAAAAGGAAACAGATACAAAGAGATACTAAAACTTAAATGCTTTATTTCTGTGCTGGAGATCAGAATATTCTGAAATTAAAATCTGGTAATGAAAGGCGTTAGGGCTTGCAGAGCCATGGAGTTAGAGGTATCAGATGGCTGATATCACATAGAGGTGAAAAAAATCATGAAAAACCAAGATAAATAAAATAAACATAGAAAACCCCATTATGATATAAACCTGTGTGAGAGAGAGTGCACATGCAAGAGACAAATTGCCACTTTAAAGATTGCATTTACACCTTTTTAGAACATCAAAGGTAAACTTAAAAAAGGAAAATAAGCAAGTAACACAAAGTATATCATCAGTTGCTCAAGAAATATATGCCCTTTTAATAGGTTTCAGAGTGCACTTGAAATAACTTCTTGACTTAATTGGTCTTGGTTTAAAGTTTTAGGCTATATTTCATCAGCAATACCCCACTTAGTTGGATTGCACCAGAAGTTTGGGGTCTTAAATAAAAGTAAGTGAGCACTAAGATGAAAAACATTTTAATTCATTAGGCAATCCATCAAAAGGAAATAAAATGGGCAGACAAATTGCTACAAGTCTAAGTTGAGAGTAAGGAACTGAATAACTGTATAATCTTTCAGCTCTGTCATTACAGATTCTGCAGAATTGCTATAGTCAGGCTTGCACAAACCTTTTAAAATTTTTTTTCTCACCCAAACAATTCGATACACCTTTGCACTAAACATCTAATGAATGCAGAGGCTTTGTTAAATTGTGCAATAACAGCAGGAAGAGAATATGCAGTTTTATTATTTTTGATCCAATGTAAGTTCAAACCTCATTTTAGAATATGATTCTATGAGCCTGACCAATATGAGGTGGTTCCAGGTTTTTCTGGATTTTCTTCCCAGAGTTTGTCTCAATCTCTTCCAAGATTTATTGTATTCAAAAGCAACAATATTTTTTTCCATGTTTGGCCATGCAAATAATTTTCTATTTTGTTCAGTTCCAATGAAGAAACTTGAAATATATTTTCATATACTTAGCCCAGAATCAAAGGGAGTACTTCTATTAAAAGGGATTGAATGTGACAGAAAGGTAATTGCACATATTCTGAAGCTAGCTGCCCTTTCAGATCACTGTTACTGCATACCTGAGCCTGCCAGATGCTCCTGTGTGCTGGAGCCTGCTGCCCAGGGACAAGGGATTGGTGGGAAGTGGAAGGATGCTGCAGGAGGGGCAGATTCCCAGCAGGAAACTGACACTTGGCAGCCTAGCAAAAAAATGCCTGAGATACACTCCTGCCACCTTCTTACAGAGCAGCACGACTCCTTCAGATGAAGGCCAAACCTGGTTCACACTGTTTCATCACTTATCTACATTTATTTAACAATACAATGTTATTATTCTTTTCAACAGAGCTGAAGCTACAACAGAAGAACTGTTCAGAGTAAAACCTAAAATCTTCAACCAGACAGTTAAATCTTCATAGCTTAATGTTGAGAAATGGTTTCAGTTCATCACAGTTCAGAGTAAATATGTATCACAGAGTGTAAACCAAATTGTGTTCATTTTTCTTGGTATCTTGAGAATATTCGTTGGCTCTGTTGAATAATGCTTAAATAGATCTGTCTTGTACATATTAGTCTCAGGAGAACTTTAACAGATTATTAGCAATATTTTAAAAGTCTGCTTCAGTACAGTAAAAAGTATGAACTCCTATCTGAGTAATTTAAATATATTCGTAGTTTTAAAATTCTAACCACATTCTCTAGCCACATTAAGCAATGTTTTTTCATGGCTAGTCTTTCTTACAAAAGGAGTATGTAAATACCTGCTGAGTTAACTACACAATATACTGCTCACACAGTCATCCCCAAACCAAACAGCATACTCACACACATATATAAAACCAGTATTTAGTGAAGCTATTCACTTATTTTCCTAGTAAACAGTATCAAGAACTGAAAATCCAAGTTTAGGGAATATTTTATTGGCCATATTATATAGGCTAAAAGTTGTTCATAACTTGCAGCACCTCAGGTACACAATGAAGTATGTACATGAAATCTCTCCATCACTGGCACTGAAAGTTTTGTAGCTTGTCATTGCTGATACTCTGAAGTCATTTTGACACAAAAGAAAACCAGACAAAAATATAATTCATAATTTTTGCAGAAGCTTGTTAATAATTTTCTGAGTTGTAATAACTACTTCAAAGCCTGTTGAAAAACTTTAAAGCATTGTTTGGTATTTTTCAAAGTAATAACAGTATATTCTCTTTTCCCATTTAATATAAATATATAGAAGTATTTTCCTATTATTAGGTACCATTTAAAAATAGTGGCCAAATAATGACAGTGAAAACACTTGGTAGAGAATTATAGGGAGAAAGTGAGATCTACCCCAATGTCTCTGTGTCTATCACATCACATCACATCACATCACATCACATCACATCACATCACATCACATCACATCACATCACATCACATCACATCACATCACATCACAATCTGAAATAATATTTAAGTAAGTGATTTCTTTTAATGAACTGCAGAATACCAGTGAGAGCACAGGGTATTGGAGAGAGCAGACAATGCCAATATGGAAAAAGAGAAGGACCCGGCTTAATTCCAATATGAAAAGCAGATTACTAACCAAACCCCTAAAGGATAAGATTATAATAAACAGCCAAAATAGCTTAAAATCTTGCCAGATCATTATGACTCTCTGGCAAAATAACCAATCACATACAGGTTGAAACTGAAAGCTGTATGTTTCGTCTATCTTGAGTTTAGCAAAACTTTAGGTGGTGCTTTATGTACACAGGAATGAAACAGGTATGCCTGGGTTAGATTCAACTAATATTTGACAGAAACAGAGATCACAGACAAAAGTTAATATAGAAAAAACTTCTGTCAAGTAGTCAAGTAGTTATGTCACAAACTTCTGTCAAGTAGTAATATCACATCTTGAATAAAGTCCTTTAGACTGTATCACTTTTCCATTACTATCTTGAAGTAAAGCATGAAGTAACAGTTGATTTTTTAAGTAGAAAATGAGTGAAAACCATTTAAGACAGAAGGATTAACAGGTAAGTGATCTTGGTAACCTGGACACTGAGAATAACACTGAAAAATACACTGATTGATTATTCTCCTTGCTCTCTGAGCTTAGACAAGAAGCATATTTCGGAGCCAGGGTAATTTGGCCTAGATGACATTTTAAAGATAGTGATGGCCAAAATCTAAAACACATTTCCTGCTCATTGGATACCATACACAACAGATCAATTAGGTTACTCAAACTCTTCATAAAGTTTCTGGATGTTTGTGATTCTGCATCAAAGTGTTACATAAGGATCTCTTCAGTTACCTTCATCTCTTTCATTCTGATAGAAGTAATAACACCCATTCAATTCAATTTTCAAAATTATTTTTCAGGCAATCAGTATGAAAGCTAATTTAAGAATAATGCATGAATATATTAAAATATTAAAGGAACACCTGTAAATTGGGTGATAATTTGAGTAAATTATGTAGATAATCAGAAGCTATGGAAGAGTAAATACATGTGTTTTTTTCAAATTTAAAATGCCAACTGTCAACATTGGCAACTTGAAAAGCCTCACCACTGTTATCAGCACATTTATTTTTCTGTATTAATACACATTTTAGGAACTATAAATCTACAGTGTTAGCTGCTGAACAGAAGTGCAACAACAAACTTAATCCCTGTCTCCAAGTCCTTAGACTCCAAGGAAAAGAAACTGCATAAGCAGACCCAGATAAATTAATACAACCAAGAAAACGAATTAAGACAATGGCATAGTATTGGTCAGCATGGTAGGGAGCAGGATAACAGAAGTCATGTAATAGTTTAGATTTTCTGCATTATGTGGTACTGAGAGTGGCATAAAAACTTACCTAAGAACCTGTGCAATATTTATCAACAGAGCAGATAAGCTACTTTATTGAACTTAAATAGGCTTGGTTTACATTCAGCAGTCATAGGATAGTGGTGAAAAAAAAGAGAAGCAGATAGGCAAATTAATTTTTCATTTCCATTTGACTGCTTCTGAAAACTAATACCTTTTTTTGGACTCTCTTCAGACTGTTCTCATGGAAAATTAAAATACTGACTGCCAAGCAAGGCACTGGAGATTTTGATTCTCCCCTCCAGTTTAGGTACATAACTTCCTGTATCAAAATCAATAGGCATTAGACACTTAAATGCACAGCACTATGGCCAGAATAAATTTTGCTGAGAAAAAGGTCACAGATCTTTGATGTGTGTCTATATATGAAAAGAACTGTCCTTTTTGCCACTTTCTTTTTCTCCTTTAAAGTAGATTTTTGTGATACATAAATTGTTCTTGTGTTTTAGCACTGTTTAATAAGTGACCAGGTATTTTGGGCTTGGCCTAAATTTTCAAAAGAGAATAGGATGACAAGTTTCTCAACCTATTACCACTTCAAAATTTATGATTATAAATTCAAATTGGAAAATAAAAAGTAGTGTAGAGTGAGAAGGAATGTAATGATCTGACAAACTCAACTATACACAGAAAACAAGAATATGAGAAAAACGTACTTTCAGTTTCTCTTTTTTATGTAGAAAGAATAAAATGAAATGAAGAATTATTTAAAATACTCGTCTGACCTTTGCAATTCTTGTTAAAAAAATTCTCAAAGTAACTCTAGTGAAACTGTGAGATAAAGGCATAGTCTAAAAAGTAATGGAGCTGGACAGTATCATAACAAACAGGTGAATGACTGAATTTAAATTGAAATGTGCTTTGTGACTTTGTAAATCACAATGTCAGAAATAATTTTT
>VZRX01002028.1:10527-27841 GCA_013398075.1 Notiomystis cincta
GTCGGGAGCTTTCACTGCTGCCTCGGTCACCCCCAGAACAGCCGGTGCCCTGCGCATACGGCCGAGCACCCCCCGGTCCCGGTTTCCCACGCCCTGGGCCCAGGGACAGGGTGACCCACGGCACGGTGACCCACGGCACGGTGACCCACGGCACGGTGACCCACGGCACGGTGACAGTGACACCTGGCGCAGCCGGGAACGGAGCTGGCCGCGGTTCCCCCCGTGCAGTCGTTCTGCCGACACCCGCTAAGCCAAAAGTGCCATTTCACTCGTTTTCCACCCGTTTTACGGTGCCAAGGTCAGCGGAACTTTTCAGGAGAAAAGCCAGGAGAAAGCAAACCAAGCCATAAGTCCTCGGGTGAACGCTGCTCTGCGTGGTGGAGACTCAGGGGCAGGGGGAAGAAAACCTGCACCACAAGAGAGGTTCTGTCGTGTCACCAGTCCCTTCAGCCCCTCACAAGCCGCTGGTTCCATGCCTGTGACAATAACATGGCCCTTTGTGCGGGTCAGCACGGAATTAGAGCCCTGGGATTAGTTATAAAACCTGGTTACATGTCTCAGCTGGTGTTCTGAATGGATTTAAGTCTTTAAAAACTGGGAGAGGAAGGGGATAATGCATAAAGCATGGCTCTGCATACCGTGGATCTGGTGATAAATTCCTGCAGCACCTGTGTCATTGTCAGTGCAAAGAACATGACATTCCAACACAGCCCTGTGGTTCCTCGATGTGGAGGTGTGGAAGGAAGCTTTTCCATAAAAAGCTGTGCAACCCCTCACCTCCAAGCACCTTTTAGCAGAGCAGACTGGGGGTTTTGTTTACAGAAACTTTAAAGCACGAGCTGGGACACTGAAATCAGATCCAAGGTCAGGGAAGCTTTATTGCTTTTGTTACTGTAAGTGTCTGTCCATGGTCACTCTGTGTTGACCTCACCTAAATTTTCCTGGAGTAATTGCCTGATTTTCTCCTACAGGTTGCTAACAAAACAAAAATATTTCCTAACAAAAGTATTTGGGCACTGTGGAAAAGCTGACAGTGCTGTTATGAAGGCAAAGCTACACACTCTAGGGATTATCTTTCACCTCTGCTGCTTCATTTCTTGGTTGTTATTAGGCAGCAGAGTGCAAGTGCCACTGAATTTAGCCATTATTCAGGATCTAACATTGCCAGGTTTTTATTTACTTTCAGGACTTTAATATTAACCCAGTAGAGGGTCACAGTTACCCTCAGACCTGGAGCACTGAGCAATGTAGTGGAAAACAGTGAAGTTATTCAGTGTAAGCCCAGAAATCCACTTTTGCATGTCAGATGCAAAGACAGGGTGAGGGGTTGAGTTCTGTTTCAAGGGGAGAGTTGAAAGTTTTATTGCCATGAGCAGACTGGAGGCCTGGAGAGGGTGATGAGGCTGCTGTGCTCAGACTTCCATTGGTAACATCTCCAGCTGCTGAGTGCTTGAGAAACATCACTCTGAGCATTGTTTACCCCAAAGCCAAGACCAATCTTGTAAAATAATTAATTACTCAGTACAGAGAGTCATTTTCTTACCAGCCATGAGCTTGCAGTCTTGTCCCTAAAAGCAGGGTAAGAATGTTATTTAGGTGTTGCTGCTGAGACACTCTGTGCACATGGGGTGGCAAACCAGCTGAGAAAATCCTGGTGCAGTTTTGGGGAGGTTCAGAAAGTTTCCAAATGAGGCAAATAACAGCTTTAATTGTACTGGCCTGGCTAATTAAGAATTTCCACTGCTCATCTTCATTCCACATCAGTTGGACACAAGGTGAATTTATGGAGCTTTTCCCTCCTGTGGAGCTCTGGGGGTTAACCAGGCCAAGCAGCTCCTCCACAAAGGTTCTTTCTGCATTTCCCTGAATTCTCTCTGGCTTTAACTGAGGAGACCTTGAGAACCAAGAGCTGCTATAAACATAAGTTCTGTTGTTTGCACCAGGGTGAGGCATTAATCATAACTTGTCATCTCTTCATGAACAGGTGGTTCATTAACCAAGTTGGCTTATTACTCAACTGTACAGCACAAAGTGGCAAGAGTGAGGTCCTTTGATCATTCTGGAAAGGTGAGAGTTCCATCAGGGATCAGCTGCATGTGATTGACTCACAAGAGTGAACTTCTAGACTGGGTAGGACAGAAATTGCATCCAAACCCATCTCATAACTTGTTCTTTATAGAACTCCTTGGGAAGTACTGTTTGAAATATTTATTTTGCAGACAGTAAGTGTGGTACTTCTGTAAAAAAACCCTGCTCCCATGCAGACTTAACTTTCCTCATGCAGAGGGATTTCCTGCACTGCTGCTGCATGGGAGAATTGATTATCTCAGCTTAAGGAGAATTAAGACCTGTGAAACTCTATTCTTCTTTGACATGGCTTGAGATGTTATGTTTAATGGCATTAACACAGTTTCAAGGGGAAAAGAAGCACAAGTATTGATGTTCAGTAGTTCTGCATTTAACCTTGGTTCTCCAAGAATGTGCTCTAAGAAATCTTTTTCTCTTTTAAAGGACATAGAAAATGAACCTTTGTATGAAATATCAGTTCAGGAGGAGATTACAGCTCGACTTCACTTCATTAAATTTGAAAACACTTACATTGAAACCTGCCTAGATTTCATCAAAGACCATCTTGTCAACACAGAGACAAAAGTCATTAAAGCCACTGGTGGTGGTGCCTATAAATTCAAAGACCTTATTGAGAAGAAACTGGGGTTGAAGTAAGTGGAACTGCTTTTTCTTCTCTAAAGAATTAACCTACACCTACTCCTAAAGCTTTTATCATTTTCCTGAGCATGCTCAGAGGTAATTAATGTGACAGTCATTTATTGTGTGGCTCCTACCTAAACTTCATGCAAAGGCTTGCAGGAGAACAAAGGCCAGCCCCATGAATTTACAGCCTCATAAATTTACTGTTCAAACACCATTATCAAACACGAAATACTAAAAAGCTTACGCTGAAACCTGCCTAGATTTCATCAAAGGCCACCTTATCAGTACTGAGACAAAAGCCATCAAAGCCACAGATGGCAGTGCCTATAAATTCACACCTTCTATGCTCTAAGTGTAGAAAAACATTCATTTACCCCAATATTGAACATCACTGGGGAGAGTTTCAAGGCACCTCTCTTGCTGTGATCTGTGTAGTACATTCCTCAACCCCTGAGGCCCTGTGCTCATCTTTTACACTGTCTGTGCAAATGACTTCTCCTGATAAGCTGGACTCTGTTGTCTGGTTTTTTCACACCAGCCCCCTTTAGTACCTTATTGGCTGTTACTGACAATCAGTTGATCAAGACAAGGAGGCAATTTCCCCTCTTATCTCATGTGGTGCACCTGGTTTTGGTTTTTATTTGGTTCTGACAAACTCAGTTGGGCCCCCAGGTCCAAACCAGAACAGCTTCTCCATCCTGGCACACACAAACCATTCTGTAGTGGTTGAGATGAGCTTGTGCCTTGTTTATGTGTTTCCAACAAGCCTTGGGATATTTCCTGTAAGAATTTCCATAAATCAGTAACAGTACAGAGACACAGAAGTTCACAGAAGTCAGTGTGTGTTAGCTGGTTTATCAATCATGTTACCTGAGTTTTGTTTCACATTCCCAGACTCCACACTAGGGCTATGTCCTGTTGTGAATCCTGCTGCTCTTGGGGAAGTCTTGTTCTGTGTTTGCCAATCCCAGTTGTAGGCTCCTCCCAGTCCCTTGAATCTGTCATAAACAAGTGCTGAAATGTCGAGGGGGCCTTTTGTGCTTTATTAGGAGGCAGGGGAAGAGCAACAGACAATTATTCCATGTTGGGAAATTGTTTTCTGAGGTTAATTTCCAGCTAAGCTTCCTGACCTACTTTATTGCAGGAGTGCACAAACCATGAAAGGAGCAGGGGCGGGAAAGAACAATGTAAACAAGCAAACAGGATTATTTGTAATGACAGCGTGATTGAAGTTACTGTGTAACAGAACTCCAGCCTGGAGTTCTGGCATGGGAGGGGAGCAGCAGACCCTGTGCAGATGGAGGTTTCATGTTTCCAGGGAGCTGGGCCTGTGCCACGTGCTGTGAAAATTCCAGTCTGCAAAGTCTCTGTAAACTGCTGCTCCAAAAGCAAACTGCCTTATCAGGAGGGCTGGGACGTTTATTTAAGGCTTTTCCCTCCCCCTCAGAGTTGATAAGGAAGATGTAATGACCTGCCTAATTAAGGGGTGCAACTTTGTGCTGAGGAACATCCCCCACGAGGTGTTTGCATACCAGAAGGATTCAGACACGGAATTCCGGTTCCAGACAAACCACCCCAACATTTTCCCTTATTTGCTGGTGAACATTGGCTCGGGGGTCTCCATAGTGAAGGTGAGTGGTGGCTAAAATGCTTTGTTGGAGATTGGATGAAGGTGATCTGAAACCTCTCACTGGTTCAGATTTGTACTTGTTTCTTCTTGGGTAATGTAAGGTTTAGAAAGGAAATTGTGCCTTTTAAAAATTTTCTTTATTACAGAGTTATGAATGTTTTTCCATTCACTGCCATAATGTCTTTTTAATCATGTTTAATTTGGTGTTTAGAGAAGTGGTTAATTACCTGATGAGGACAAAGGCTGTCAGGTCAAAGTGATTTTTGATGTTTGTTTGGTTTGTCACACTATTGAAGAGACCAAGTTTAATATCTATATTTGGCATTATTTGCTAAGAATCAAAGAGAAAGATTTCCAAAAGTGCTTGTGGTGTGTGTGCAACGTGCCCTTCTCACCTGCCACTTCCACAGTGAAAGGATTCCAGCTCCACTGACCCCACTGCTCCAAAACCCTGCACACTCTGACACTGAAATCTGTGTTAAACATTGTAACAGGACTTTCTGAATAAATCTGCCATGTTTGATTGACAGGTAGAAACAGAAGACAAATTCGAATGGATTGGGGGCAGCTCAATTGGAGGTGGAACCTTCTGGGGTCTTGGAGCTCTGCTCACCAAAACAAAGGTATCCAAATGTCTCTTTAAAGGAGGGTGGAATTAAATTAAATGCTGGAAAGAGCCCTGAAATCTTGGAACGTTGGGTAACAAGGCTGAGTCCTGGACTTGTGTTACTTGTTAGGTAACAAGTCCAGTCCTGGACTGTTCATATTTTTGACACTTTCTATTTGACACTTTTTTATTTTTGACACATGCATAAAAGGAAGCCTTACATGCAAAAAGGTACTAATGGAATATAGGGACAACAGTTAGAAGATGTTTATTGTGACCAAAAGCAATCCTGCTTGGGGCTCAAGGACAAATGATGGACAAGAGCCTCCTCAAAGTGGCCTGGTAATTCTTTGTTCTCTTTTCAGCATAAAATACCAGCCCAGTTCCTGCATTACTGTCTGCAGAAGAAAGCAGGGAGCACAGGATTGCTGCAAAATGTCTGAGAGCTGAGAGGAGGAATTTTGCCTCGTGGTTGGTTCCTTGGTTACCAACAGGAGCTTAAATCCTGGGCTGGTGATTTGCCAGAACAAGGCCTGACTTAGTCCTGGTCAGCCCAGCCCAGCTCTTACCTCGTGCTGGGCTTCCCAGAGAGCCATGTGGCTTAAATGGGTGTCCTAAATGTCAGCAGTGTAGGAAAAGCTCCAGTTACAAACACACCAGATAAGAAAATGTCAAAGGGAGGGCACAGCCTGGGGTGTGCTTTTTGTTTGATGCTTCTAAAGAAGAAATCTAAGAACATGACAGTGCCTGCTCTTAATTCTCTCTTGGTTTTGTAGAAGAAATTCGAGTTAGCAGAGTTATAAATTAAGTATTGGGATAATGGAGCTTGCCTGCAAGTTTAATTTCAGGGACACTGACACAGCCTGCAACACTAAAGGCACACTGAGACTGTTTTCCTCAAAGTTCTCTTTTATTGTGCTTCAGGAAGACATAATTCTGTTTTCTGTTAGTTCCTGTGTTTCTGACTTCCAAGATAAGGGATGCCAGGAGGCTTCTGACTGTTTTATATGTACTGATCCACCCTAGTTTTCAGGGGAAATTCAGCAAAATAACTGCAGATAAGAAAGAGGTTGATTGTTGTGTTCATCATTAAAGGAGCTCCAATTAAGCTCTGTCTGTCTGTTTGGACAGGAACTCTTGTAATTAGAAATAGCCTGTCTTTGGCTGGCAGGGTTGGTTCTAAGGCTGGTTTTGGTCAGTAAAGATGCTGCAGGACTCTGGTGCGGGTCAGCTGTAGTGACTGTGCTTCTCCCCCTCAGAAATTTGATGAATTGCTGCAGCTGGCCTCAAAGGGACAGCACACCAACGTGGACATGCTGGTGAAGGATGTGTATGGAGGTGCCTACCAGACCCTGGGGCTCAGTGGGAATCTCATTGCCAGCAGCTTTGGGAAGTCCACCACAGCAGACAAAGGTACTGGGGTAAAAAGGATCTACCCAACCATCTCCTGTGGCCCTTGGGAATCAACTTTATACTGACCTAACCAGTAGAGCTGAAAACAACCACCAGCTTCTTTCATGATCTTGTGTTTTGCCTGATTGATTAAAAATATTATCCAGTACTGCTTTATAAGCAGACATTTAAATTTTCAGTTTGGGATTGCCTAAGCCTAGGGAAAATTAAAAAAAAAGCTGTCTGGTTAACCTGGGGTTAATTCATTCCTGTGGGAAATAGCTGTGGCTTTCTGGGCTCCAGAAAGGCCCTTTGGCAGTGATTTGCTACAATTGGCAGTTTATTTGCAGTATCTTAATGAAATGCTTGCAGTGCATCTCAGGCCAAGAGGGATGGATGAACCCTCACCCGTGGTTCCTAGAGAGAAGAAATGGATTCTTGCCATCCAGGAAGTTTTTTTTCAAGAAATGTTTCACATAGGCTTAGTGAGGGTTTTTTTTCTTGATACCTTCAATCAAGTCACACTCCTTCTTGTTAGAAGTACATTTTATATGTGAGGTTTTTGCAGAGGGTAACACTTTTCTTCTCCACACATAAAGATGTTCAAACCCTGGATTTTTCTTTCCCCAATTGCAGGCTCCCTCAGCTGTGTGTAATTTGCTTTACTCTTCCTTCCCTTTCAGAGTTTTCCAAAGAAGATATGGCCAAAAGTTTGCTGCACATGATCAGCAATGACATTGGCCAGCTGGCCTGCCTCTATGCCAAACTGCACAACCTGGACAAAATCTATTTTGGAGGGTTCTTTATCCGGGGCCACCCTGTCACCATGCGCACAATCACCTACAGCATCAACTTCTTCTCCAAGGTAAGGAAAACCTGCAGCAAAGCCACATTTTAGTTATTCTTCTAGGCTGGGGGGATACCTTAATAAATGAATTTGCACATTAAGTAAGCTTAGAAGGCTGCTCCTTAGGTAGGTAAGGCAGAGATGTGTTGTGGGAGGGGTAAAATCAATGTGAAATGCCTGGGAGTTGTGTCTGGCCCTTTTTCTCTCTCCCTCCCTCCCTCTCTCTCTCTTTTTTAGTATTATTTTTTGATTGACAGTCTGTCTTGTAGCTCCAAGTAATGAGCTTTCACTGTGTTCTTAGATAGTCACCATCATTATTCAATTCCTCTTGCTGATTTGCATCTTTCCACCCCCAGGCCATGCAGTGTGGGGTTGTTCTGCAGAGACAGTTGGCATCAGTGGGGTTTTGTTATTAAAGAGAAAATCAAACCCCAGATCAACCAAGCTGAAGTTCTTTGCAGGTTTTGAAGCTGTGGAAAATACTGAAGATTTTTGACTAGGAAAAAGGTCCAGTCCAATGGTTGTTCCAGGTAGATTAGTCCTGCACTTTGGGAATTTTATAGAATAGATGACACCATTTTTTTTTCTCACCTCAGTGCTTCATGCAAGAGACTCCTGTGTGCTGCTTTTCCCCCCTCTTTATTTCACCATTGTTGTCCCTTTCTGTAAAACTTTATTGAGTTCCAAGAAAGCTGTTGCAAAACTGCAGCTTTAGGTTGTTGTAAGAGACACTTTGCCAGGGGTTCAAATCCAAATCTCCCTGTGAGCTGGAGCTGCTGTTTCCCTGGAGCTCCCTCGGGGTGAGCTGTTCCCACAGTCACTGCTGAATTCCTTGGGAAAGGCCATGTCTCACCCAGCCTAGGAGAGCTGAGGGGCCCTGCTGTGAGGATGGAGGGTTCTTCTCCCCAGCATTCCCATGTTTTACATTAATAATTGAATTATTTGGAGGGGGGCAGGCTTGCCTGTGGGTAATGCACAGTCTGTGTGGTGTTGAAGAGCAGTGCAATGAAATAAGGGTAATGAGTGATGTCCCAGAGGTGTTGGCTGCAGTGGCACACACTGACCCTGGCAATCACATGACCTTGTGTTTCCAGCCTGTTGAAGCAAGAGGAGTTGAATATTCATGGAATAATGCAGTGGTGTTTTCCAGGGAAGGCCATAGAGCACACACCACTGGTGCATGGGTGTTTTCCAGCTGTTTGATAACTGGGGAATGATGTGTGTGAGCAGTTCCTCCCCGAGCTGTTCCAGAAGCACCATTAAAGTTGCTGAATGTGTGAGAATGTAGCACAAATGACTATGACCATCTTCTAGTTGTTTCTATTAAATTAAAGTGTGAAACTAGTGACAAAGAAGTGCCTGTTAGCCCTCAGGGACCATCCAATTGCAATGTTTCATATTGTGGCAGGGAGAGGTTCAGGCATTGTTCCTGAGACATGAAGGCTACCTGGGAGCCATTGGGGCATTTTTAAAAGGAGCTGAACAAGACAGTAAGTACAGCACTGCTCTGTTCTGTATATGCTGTGTTCTGAAATGTCAGTGTACTGTCCAAGTTTCTCTTTAAGAGGCTGCATGTAAGCTGTTGCCTAAATAAATCCATTTGGCACTACTAAACACAGATGCTGGGCTTTGGTTTTATACATTCTGGCAGGGACATCTTAATTTCTCACTGGATTTCCTGCTTGCCTTTGAGAAGGCAGCAGGACTGGGCCCTTCTCTTCTCTGCACTTCTGCAAAGAGCAGTCACAGCTCTAAATCCAGCTGGGGAAATGTGGGTTTGGAGAACTTTCCCCTCTTTAAGAGGCCACTTCTGAATTTCTGTAATTTACTGAGGAAGACCAGCATCTCCAAACTGTGTTTGTTTGAGAGTGAAAAGCCTCACAGAGGAGACCCTTCTGTGCAGATCCCTTGGATGCAGGGTGCTTTGGTGGAATTCTGCCTATTTAGTTTTCCTTTTCCCCTGTTGATGTACTGGCAAGCCAGGCAGTACATTGCTTACAGTGGCACAGCCACAGGCTGCTAATGGTACTTAGCTCAGTAAGTATCAAATACTCCTCCAAAAAATGGATGTGGAATTCTTTTCCTGCCCATTTGATAGAGATGGGCAAGGAACCAGCTACTGAGGAATTCTAGACATTGCTTCTGCAGCATGAACTGTACATCTGAGCTCATTAAACTTTCCTCAAATAAAGCAAATCTAGAAATAACTTTAGTGTTTCTCTGAATCTTACATTGTGCTTTGAGAGTTCTGTAATTCTGTGTTGTTAATAATGGATCTAGATTTAGAAATAAATGCTCAGTGATAGTGCTTTGAAGGCATGCTGATTAATGACAAGGAAATGGGGTTAAAAAGAATGATTTAGAACTTAAATTGTCTCTTGTCTCATTCAGGTTGAAGCTCTTTGGAGCAGGTAATTCACTGAGTGGTTGAAACATTTCTTTTGGGGGTTAGAGGGAAAAATTCTGTTTGCTTTTAAAGACAAGGGGAGCTGGCTTGTGTAGTGCAGCAGCTGCTCAGAGGGATGCTGGCTCTAGGCTCACTCACAGGAGTATTTTCAGTTTTATTTTCAGATTATGTGTGTCTGTGTCTTTCTCTTTTCTAGATCCAAACCAGTACAGCTGGGGAGAGAATTATGCTGGGAGTTCTGGGCTTATGAGCACATCCCCTGATGTTTACCCCATGCAGAGAACACGGAGTGGTACAGTATGTGCTGTCTTTTCTAGACCTGTGTGTGTTCTCTTAGCAGTGCTGACCTGCACATAGGTGATTGTCCAGCTGGTTGCTTCTTGCCCCTGGGACTCCTGCTTGCCCACAGGAGGGACCAGTCTGGTGTGTGTTGTGGTGCTGTCTCATGTCCTGTGTGCTGTTGGATGGAGTGGCTCATAAAACAGACTGGCTGCTGCTTTGTCTTACTCTCCTTCTCCAAAGTGGGGGGAATGTTTGTCTCTTACCCTTTCTCTGGAGCAGCTGGATTTTGCTGCAGCTGAAATACCTCAGAATTTGGAATTTCATGTTCCACCATCTTTAAGCAGCGTTAATTTGCTGCGTGTGAGAAGACAAACACAAGATTGGACAGAAGAGCACAAGCCCAGTCATCTCTTAAATTCACTGACAGCACAGCAATTGATTCCACAGTGGATTATTTTCACACTGGATAATTTCTGTCTTTAGGATGGGCATGGATAAAATAATCCACAGAGGGAACTGGATTATTCATGATGACCTATAATTGTCTGCAAATCTGTCAGTCTTAACTGTGGCTGGACTTCTGCAGCCCTTGTGCTAATTTAATTCACTGTGAATTAATTTCTGAGTTCTAATGCACCTCTTTCCTTTCTCCCTTAGTTTGACATGCTGGAAATGGACAGATTGGAGAGACCACTTGTTAACCTGCCATTGCTGAAAGACCCCTCCACCTATATCCCAGACACTGTTGACCTCACAGATGATGCCATGGCCAGAAAATACTGGCTCACCTGCTTTGAGGAGGCACTGGATGGGGTAAGTGTCACAAACCAGTCCTGTGTGAGGGACACAGGTGTGTGGCAAACAAATCTTCTGTGAAGCAGAGTGTTTGTCCTGTAAAACATTCCTGCTGTGTCACCCACTGGAAGTGCAGCCCCTCTTTCCCTGTAACAGAGGCACCTGATTTTGTCCCAGTCACTTAAGGAAGGGCCTGGCCCCTTCGAAGGCAGAAATGTTCTTCTGTGGTGCTTTTTTTTAGCTTCTGAAAGGTGTTTTCAAAGCATTTTCTCTCTTTAATGGCACTCGGACCTCTCTGTACAGAGCTGCAAACAGGACAGTTACACAACCAAAGGCCAGAGATCCTTGGGTTGTTCCTCCTCTGGGAGCAGTCCTGCTGCTTCACTTTTCCATGGGAAGAGCACAGTTGAATCAGACACAAGTAATTTTTTTCTTCACTGAAGCTGATTCAGGCAGTTCACTGGAGAAAACAAAAAGAGAACACAAGGGGTCGATGTGCACCTTTAAATTTCTGCCTGTTTCTCCTTTAGTGTATGTGCATTGTTATTTTTCCCCTTCTCTAAGTAGTTAGAACTCGTGTTTAATTTCTGAAAGTACAGTCTGGAAAACAAACTTTAAATCTTTTGGGATGAAAAGAGACATTAAAATTGTTGTTTACTGTTTGGAATGAAGGGAGGCTGGGAGGTGCTGTGTGGGAGGGAGCAGCCAGGCTGCAGGCACAGAACAGGGAGGCAGATGGAGGGGTTATTGCTCAGACTGAACTTCCCATCAGCTACAAGGAGGAAGAGTTAATTTGGTAACTCCAGTGTTGCCTCATTTCTCTGCCAGGTGGCAAAGCGAGCTGCAGCCAGCCAGCCAGACTCTGTGGATGCACTGGAGAGAGCTGAGAAATTCCGACAGAAATACTGGAATAAGCTCCAGACACTCAGGCAGCAACCTTTGTGAGTGTTTTATTTCCCCTTCTGCATCACCTGCTGCTTCTGCTGAGCAGAGCACAGTGAAAGCCCACCAAAAGCTAACCAGGTTCTGAAGCTGAGCAAACAAAGCCAAGCAGGCTGAAGGCTCAAGCAAGTTGCTGTGCCAAATATCAGATTCTCTGCACAAAGCTATTGGATTTCATGTGTTGCAGTTGAACAGAGAAATTACATCTTGGCAGCAAAATTGCTATTAAGAATAGCAGCAAGTTAATTCTGAACGTTCTCCCTCCCTGTATTTAAATAATCTTATTGTAGATTCAATAATCTTACTGTAGAGCCAGGGTTTAGCACCTGTGACTTTCAGCTTTAGTGCTTGTGTGAGGGGCTGGGACTTAAGGAGGAGACAGAGGCAAAAATAACTTTTTCTCTTTGAAGTAATTGATCTGTTTTTTCTCACTTGTCCCTTTTTGAAGTGCATATGGTACATTAACAGTCAGAAGTCTCTTGGATACAAGGGAACACTGTTTGAATGAGTTCAACTTTCCAGATCCCTATTCCAAAGTGAGTTCAAGACACTTTTCCAATACTCTGAAACTGTACAAGGGATGGATGGCTCAGAGGGGAGGGATGAGGAACCAGTTCCTGCAGTGGTTGTGAGCAGCTGGGGGAGGAGAAACAGCACTGGGGAATGGGACATAAACCCCTTCACCTGAACAGGGTCCTGCTGAGGATAATGATAACCAAAAATATCACCAGCTTCTCTTGCCTGACAGCCCTGAGGAGCCAGTCTTGGTGCCAGCCCTGCTCCTGAGCTGTGTGTGGTGTCTGTCACCAGGCACTGTCACCAGGCTGTCACCAGGCACTGCTCTAATTCACTCCTCTGTGGCTGCTTTTGTCACTTGGGAGATGCTCAGCACTGGGTTGGAGTGGAGCACGACCTCCTGCTCTTCAAACCATTCACTGCCACTGTGCAGCTGTTCTCTCTCTGTGTTTTATTCTGTGAAATGGTTGGAGAGAGGACATTTGAGGCAGTATTTCTGAAAAACACCTTTCTCTCTGTCTGTTTGTGTGACATATAAATAACAACAGTGCCAGTGGCTGATCCAAGACTTTTTTCCTGATTATTGACACATTTCTGCAAAATACAGAGGAAGTTCTCCCTGGCTGCACTGTCAGGTGGTACCTTCACTCTGAAAAAGGGATAAAACACATGTGAGGTGCCCTTTGCTTATGTTTGCTGCTTGTAATTCAGACAAGTTTACTGCCAAGACAAGATTTTGGTACCCAGAATCATTTTTAATTGAGAACTCGCCCTGTAACACTGAGCTCACTGGAGACAGAGAAGAGGAAAAAGAACCTGAGAGCTGCTGAGAATTTGGGATAACACCAAAAACAAACCCACCCTTCAGATTTTGTGGCAGTGCTGAGGTTTTCCTGGGGTTGATGCATCATGTTACTGCTATAAGGTTTTTGTGTGTCCACTCTCCCATTCCCCAACTTGCTCAAGATCTATTGCACCTCTAACTTGCTAAGAAAAGTAGTTATTGGGCTATAAATCATATCCTGGCACTCAGGAAGGTTTTATTAGGATCCAGGAAAGCTGTTTCTTGGTCCTGAGTACACTGACAAGAGTAATTGGTTGGTCCAGGAGAGGCCATGAACACAGAGGAGGTGCCCTGGGACTGAGAGAGCCAAGGCTGGGTAAGAAGTGTTGTAAATCCAGTGTTTCCTGTCTGTCTTACAGGTAAAGCAGAAAGAAAATGGAATAGCCTTGAAGTGTTTCCAGAGCGTGATCGAGTCCCTGGATTCCCTGGGCTGGGAGGAGAGGCAGTTTGCACTGGTGAAAGGACTTCTGGCAGGGAATGTCTTTGACTGGGGAGCAAAGGCAGTCTCAGAGTAGGTGTTACATCCTTTAACAGCACCCTTTAAGCTACAAAATGTCTAAGTGTGAGGTCTTTTCCTAAAAAAAGAAAGTTCCCCAGTCCCCCCATCAGCCTTTGGACAGCCCTGTAAGTCATGACTTCTCATGGTGGTTTGCAGACCCAAAAAATGTCTTTTTTTGCCTGTAGCCTGCTGCCTGCAAACATCTGTACATTGCTGAGGCTGTTTCCCTTTAGCATCAGAGCTCTGATTTAAAGCTGAGCCTTTTGTTGTTAACCTGAGCACAAAACACATTCCCAGTCCTGGGACCCACAGACACACCCAGTGTAAGCAGTGCAGTAAAACTGCCAGGCACCAGCTCAAGAAATGTTTGGATTCCACTGCTGTGGGATGGAGGTGTTGACCTGTGTGTCCTTGGTTTCTCTCCTGTTCCAGTGTTCTGGAGTCTGAGCCACAGTTTGGCTTTGAAGAAGCCAAGTCAAAGCTCCAAGGTAAGGGGAGATCCTGGTGTTTGGAGCTGGATGTTAATGGGGGAATGGAGTGGGAATGTCTGTGGGGGTTCTGCTGCCCAGATGCCAGGGAATCATTAGGACTTGTTGGGGTTATCTGAATGCACACCCAGAGTTTGGGTGGAATGCTCCAAAGGAATTAAAACCTGCAGACTCTCTCCTGAAACACAGAGAGGGTCACTCACTGTTTGTCCCTGCCAGGGAACAGTGTCCTGGGAGGTCCAGCACCCCCAGGCCAGGACCCAGCTCACACCAGAGCTTTAGTGGGAAAATTCCACTCCAGGCCTGCTCTCATGGAGCCATTCCCATAACTGAGAGCTCAGGAACTCTGAACCTACACATTCAGCATTCCAAACCTGAGCCCAAATGCTTCAGTGTGTGCAGCATGAACCTCCTGCTTGTGCCATGTGCAGAATGACTGCTGATAAGAGTTAGTGGCTGTTGATAAGAAATGCTGACACTGCTCTGTCTGTGCCACAGAACGTCCCTGGTTGGAAGATTCCTACAGCCAGTGGCTGGAGCGACTGAAGGTACGAGCCTGGGTGGCCCTAAACACACTAATTAAACACCTTAATCATCAAACCACCTTGGGAATCGTGGGGTTGGAACAGAATTCTGTTCAGACAACTCAGAACAAATCCCAGTAATTCACCATAAAGAAAGGAATAAAGGAATTAGCCTAACACTTGGTTACTTCCCAAGCTGCTTCCCTGAATTCCCACTGGAGCCCAGCTGCTCTCAGAGCTGCTCCAGAGCCTCCCCTCCCTATCAGGGCACTTCTTTCCATAAACCAGATCCCTGAATTTAAAAACCTGGGGCCAAATGTAGTGTTTGAGTTGTTCCTCCCCTTGAGTAGCCAACCTAAAACTGTCATTAACGTAGGATCTTGCTGGAAGTAATGAACTTATCAATTATCAAAGCTTTTTTTTTTTTCCCCATGTGATCTCTTTTACCATTTAATTAAGATTAATGGAAAAGCTTTTGTGTCTTTGTGTAAATCTCTCTGTTGGAAATGGCAGCCTAAAGGTTGGGGATGAGCAGACTATGGCAAATCTCCATCCTAAAACAAAGCACCAGCTAATCTTGTGTAGCAGAGATAATTAGGGAACTACAAGCAGTGTCCTGTCAGTTTTTATTAGGAATTAAGCATTTTTCACTTCTTCTGCTGGTATGAACTGGAGTGAACTAAGTTTCATAACCTCAAGTTGAGAACAAATGAAGAGGTTAGTGGAGAATAGGCACTATCTTTTCATTTTAGGATGTCACTGCCCCCACAGTCCATCCTGCCCTTTCCTGGCAGAAGGGAATCCTGTTCAGCCAGCACCAGGCTGGCTTAAAACACCCTCCAAGGTAGGTCCAGCTGGCACCCAGCGCGTTCAGGATCACAGCCTGACTCTGGAGTTAGGCCTGGCTTGAGCTGGCAGGTGGAGGTTTTAGTGCTGGAGTTTGAGAGCCCTGTCTCAAACACAGCACAGCAACTCGAGGCTGTTTGAAACCCCTGTGCAAAGACACCTTCAGGGAGCCCCATTCCTCCTGTTTGTATGTGCTGGGAGTTTGCTGCTCCAGAGGCCCAAAGGCTCAAGTGTTTGAGGGTATAAAATGTGGGGGTTT
Organism: Notiomystis cincta; assembly: GCA_013398075.1. Lineage (NCBI taxonomy): Eukaryota > Metazoa > Chordata > Aves > Passeriformes > Notiomystidae > Notiomystis > Notiomystis cincta. The sequence goes on from VZRX01002028.1 coordinate 26,118, forward strand.
GGAGGAGTAGTTGTGAATAACAAACTTCCCTGAGGTGAGTGGTGCTCCATCCTGAATGCATTGGTTTTCTCTTGCAGGAGGGTCCTCCTCATAAATGTGCCTTAATTTTCGCAGATAACAGTGGGATAGACATAATTTTAGGAGTCTTTCCTTTTGTCCGAGAGCTCCTTTCTAGAGGGACAGAGGTGAGTGGTTTTCCCTGGGAATTCCCGTGGAGGTTCGGTAACTGCTGGAAGGTGTCACTGCCCACCAGCAGGACACTTCTCTGCCAGACTGGGAATAATAATCCAAACACCTGGAATGGCAGAGCCTGACTCTGTGACCTCTCCTGGCACCTTCCCCCCAGGTGATTTTGGCCTGTAACTCTGGCCCTGCCCTCAACGACGTCACCTACAGCGAGTCCCTGATCGTGACCGAGCGCATCGCGGCCATGGACCCCGTGATCCAGTAAGCACCACATGTGCCACACACCCTGGGGCACCTCACACCCTGGGCACGGCCTGCCTTTGCATTTCCCTCTTCAGCAGCATCTGCAACCTGCAGCTTCAGCCCAAGGCAGAGCATTGACTTCCTTTAAAGTGAAAAATTTAGAAATTGGATCTTTCTGGCACACGCGTAGTTACATTTCTTGTCGTGTCTTCCCTGACAAGCACTCCAGCTGCTCCACCAGGCATTTTCTGCATTAATAGAGGCAAATCCATGAATGTCACACACAGAGTGTCCCCAGGAGAGGATGCAGGGCTGACTGAGCAATCCTTGTGCTCAAGGAAACGTTGTGTTTCCTGGTGAAGTCCCTGCAGCAAAGGAAGCCTTTGCAAAAGGCTTTGCTGTTCCTGCTTCTCTGGCTTATTCCTAGGTGTGCACAGCCCTGCTGAGGCAGCTGTTTAATGTTCTTGTCTCTTTCAACAGCTCTGCACTGAGGGATGAGAAGCTGCTGTTGGTCCAGACGGGCTCCAGTTCTCCGTGCCTGGATCTGAGGTACGTGGGCAAAGTGCCACTTTGTTGTTTGTGTCCCTCAGCTGCAGGAGGGTCAAAGGCTTGGCTGTGGAGCATCCCAGCCACCCCTCCTGCTGGGAATCACTTCTGCACACCCTTCAGGAGTTGCTTAGTGTGGATTTACAGACCTGTTACACTGCTCAGGCCTAACAGCTTTTGGCCCTTGGTGAGGTGTCCATGTTCAGGACACAGCTGGGCAGGAGCAGGGCAGGTGGTGGCTGATGTCAGATGCTGCAGGTGGCCAAAACCCCCTGGGACAGAAGCATCATTTCACCTTTACCCTATTTCCTGCTGGTCAGTTCCTCTGTTGGAGACAGAACTTTCCGGTGTCAAAATCCTGAGCTGGGTGCATTTAAACAGCATTTCAAGCGATCCCCTTGGCTCTCAGGTGCTGCTCTTTGTGGGCACCAGTAACTCCATGCAGAATCCCAGCTTGGAGCAGCCCTGAGGGGCCCGAGTGGGCGTGGCTGCCCCGAGTGGGCGTGGCTGCCCCGAGTGGGCGTGGCTGCCCCGAGTGGGCGTGGCTGCCCCGAGTGGGCGTGGCTGCCCCCGAGTGGGCGTGGCTGCCCCCGAGTGGGCGTGGCTGCCCCCGAGTGGGCGTGGCTGCCCCGAGTGGGCGTGGCTGCCCCGAGTGGGCGTGGCTGCCCCCGAGTGGGCGTGGCTGCCCCCGAGTGGGCGTGGCTGCCCCCGAGTGGGCGTGGCTGCCCCCGAGTGGGCGTGGCTGCCCC
>VZRX01002029.1:0-25163 GCA_013398075.1 Notiomystis cincta
GGAAAGGAAAGGAAAGGAAAATTTCTTCCTAGTAACTCATCTCAAACCTGCCCTGTTCCAGGTTAAAGCCATTCCCCCTTGTCCTATCAATGCATGCCCTTGTGAAAAGTCCCTCTCAGCTCTCTTGTAACCCCTTTAGATGTTAAAAGCCTACAGTAAAGTCTCCCCAGAGCCTTCTCTTCCTCAGGTTTAACAACCCAAATTCTCTCAGTCTGTCTGTACAAGAAAGGTGTTCCAGCTCTCTATCTTCCTGGTCTGCTCTGGACTTGCTCCAAGACATCCACATCCTTCTTATCCTGGGGCCTCACAGGAGTCAGGAGAACCTCAAAGGAAAGCTCTCCTGGTGCCTGTGCATCCTGCACCCATGGCCAAGCTTGGCAGAGCATTAAGCACAACTTCAAAATCCCAAATTATGAGCAGGTAGAATAGATTAGCCTGCAGCCATTGGTGTGATGTGGATACAGACAGAACGTGGACCAAGGCAGAACCCTTGTGGTGGACAGACAAGTACAGCTGTGGGTCTGGCAGCAGCTGTGCCAACACACAGCCAGGCAGCCTGGGGGAAGCTGGAGTAGCCACACTGGGGTTTGTGGCTTTTCTAGTTTTTTTTTTAACTGTTTTTAAAGGATAAAGAGGGAATAAAGCCCCATGAGAATCACTTTTGCACAGCTACTAATTGCCTCATTGCTGCAGTTTGGAGGCATTAACACTCATGCATAACACTTCCCAGCTATAAGATTAATCCTAGCAACAGTCTGGTGGGGCAAATCCAGGTAATCTATGTTCTACAGACTCAAGGAAAGCTTAAAAGGAAATAATCAATTTTAAGAATGCCTCTTTGGTCTGGAAAATATGGCTTTATTCTTGTTACATTTAATGTCCTTCAATCATTATGTATGTAGGAGTTGAAGGGCAAGAACAGGGAGGCTGTCACAAATCTGGGCTTTAATGATTTGTGTTGTCATAATATTTACATTCTCAAACATAAATATATATGTGCATATACTTTGTAAATATCACACAGTAATATCCTGAGTTGTACAATTTCTGGCTTCCATGGTTGCTAAGGATCACCTCTACACTACTCTGAGCCTTGTGCCAGAGAGACCTGTGAGCTTGGACCCCTTCACATCCATCTGCCCTCACCACAGGAGGAGCAGCCCCAGCCCAGCTGGACTTTTGGGGGGTTGCCAGTGAGGGTCAGAGGTAGCCCAGGGTCAGGTTCCTCCTGTATGTCCAAATCCAGTCTAAATGTCACACTTACAACCAAGCAGCTCAACATCAGGTGGGACTGGGCATGAGGCAGGCACTGGGACCAGAGCCTGGGGCCTGGCCCAGATTTGCTACCACCTTGTGCAGTGATCTGGCAGCTCCACAGTACCTTCAGAGTGCTGAGCCCTCTGCACTGCTTTCAAAGTGTCACAGACAGCGTCTCAGTTTCAAAGAGAACTTCTGGTGATCAAAGTATTTGGGCACATTTTCCTCAGAGAGCATTCAAAATGCATGACTCAGGTGCCAAGCAGCTCTGCTGCTGCCTTAAAAATCAATGCAGCTGCCCCAGCTTCCCTAGCACACGTGTTGGGTGGGGATGCCCTTTTGTTCACCAGCTGGATAGCAAATTTTTAAGCCATTTATTACATTTTTCCTGCAAACATAATGAGTTTAAACTAATATTTTCTTTTAGATAGGCTAATAACATGGCCCCAAGATCTGAGCTTTCTTCCAAAGAGAAGGCAAAACTCTCAAACATTGAAAGACTAGAGATAAAAATTCTTTACATGATAGTTTATGAACAATGTGCTACAGAGAAGATTGCCAGGAAACTCTGAGCTTAAATATTCTTATCACAACTTCAATCCATCAACCTCAACATTTGGATTTAGAACAGCAGGTTCTGATCTCATATTTTTAATACTTTCTGACCTCCAAGAACAATGCATCCACCCCTGAGAACAAAACAAGAAAACTATAAATAAATGCTCTGCTTTGTTACAGCACATAATTCTTGCCATGTTTCCTTACATATGGGTTACTAAACTTAGTGAGAACATCCACAGCATTTGTGTCATGGTAAAACAATGGAAAACTTGCAGGTGAACCAGCTCAGGGAGATGGGAAAGAAAATATAAACAGAAAGAAATGTAGCACGTAACACCAAGTGCTACCTTGCAAAAACACTCTCACAGTCCCTGAGCAAAAGAGGGAGGGCAGAGGAGAAAGAGAGAGTGAGGAGGTGAGAGACAGGAAGGGTGAGAGGGAGAAAAGGAAGGGAGGGAGGAAGGAATTTCTACCAAAATGTTCTCAGGCCGAAGTGTTATCAATGCTGAGATCTTCCCTGAGAGCACAGGATTCCAATTCAACTTTAAGCCACAAGAAGTACAGAGCAGTTGCAGGGGTGTGTGCAGGATGAGAACTTGGGCCGTTGCTTGCTACCAGACTAAAATAATGAGGGGACAGTTTATCAGCTGTGTAGATTTAAGCAAATGAAAAGCAGGGAGCAGTCCTGACAACACCCCCCCTTGTTTCCACAAACAAAGAAGCAGCCAGGTACATTTTCAGGTGCCTTCTCTGGAGCAGCCCTGCCCTGTGCAGCAAGATGAGCCACTGCAGGGATGGTGGCACTGACCTTGGCTCCCTGCTTTTCCCACCTGCACAGGTGGTAGCACTAAATCCAGTACCCACAAACAGTTTTATTCAGAGCAGGCAGGAATATTTCCTTCCTAAAGGTCACATCCTGCCAGGCTGAAAGTGTTCAAACTATATATTCTCCAAATAAGCAGTGAGGAGCTGTAAGCAGGTGAGACCACCCCGTTCTTCGGTGCCAAATGTCGCTTTGTCTCCCACACTGGCCATCAATCTCTGAAATCAGTCCTCACTGCCCTAGTACTGGAGGGATACCAATGCTGCAGGATTATTTGGATGATCAGCACTTTTTCACATCTACAGCAACATGGCTAAGGGGGAGGGAGGGCAGACTGAGTTTGGGGGACAGGCAAGGGCTCTGCCTGCCTTTAGTGCAAGCACATCATACAGGTCCCCCCACGACAGGGAAGTCACAACTGTGTAATAAAGATCTCCAATGCATCTCAGAGTTTCTGTTACAGCTCAACAAAACCTCCACACTGCCTGAAATCAGCTCCTGAGAGTGAACACACAGTCATTCCCCCCCTGAAAAGAAGTTTGAGCAACCCCAGTTTTCCTCATACCTCATTTTTATGTACAAATACAGCAAAAACTCACAGATGACCGAGTTGGAAAAGCACACAAGAGTGAAACATGGCCATGAGCAATGTTTTCTTAAAGACTGGCCGAAATCTCAGTCGCTTTGAAGATGAGCCCAAAAATGAACAGCAAAAAGGGAGCTGCCCTCAGGATGCACCTGGGAATTATTTACTGAAGAAATGACACCACCTTGGAAAAGCTTACCCAGAGCAACATCTACATAAGGAATTGGTTGCAATGAGAAGGTGAGGCCATGTCATGCCTGGGGTTTACCCAAAACCATCTTTCAGAGGAATCAGGGCACTTTCTCCATCTACTGAACATTAGGGCAAAGTCTTTCAGTAAGTAAAAACTTCCAATACACAGTGCAGTTAAGGGAGACATCAAAATATTTCACACATCCCGGCTGAAGTCTGAAAAAGTCTAGGAATCTTAGAAGATTTATTTTTACCATCTGAAAAAAAAACCTGCTTTGATTTTGTATTCTGAAGTGGTGTATTCCCTTTGAACTTGATCTGAATAATAAAAAAAAAAAGAATGAAAACACTGAAACGTGGTTAGACAGCCCTGAAAATTAATGAATAGCTTTTGTTTGGGATGGGGATGGGAGACTTTGGGCTGTTCTGAAAGTCTGTTTTTTTCATTTTGCTGAAAAAGAAACAAATCTCCTCCGACAGAATCTGTTTCAGGTTGAGCTGAATTTTTAACACACTCCTGAGGCCACACCTCGAGTGCTGTGTCCAGTTCTGGGCCCCTCATCAAGAAGGACACTGAGGTGCTGGACCAAGTTCAGAGAGGGCAACAAAGCTGGTGAAGGGTCTGGAGCACAAGTCCTACGAGGTGACTGAGGCTGAGGGAGCTGGGGCTGCTCAACCTGGAGAAAAGGAAGCTCAGGAGGGACTTTGTCACTCTCTAAAACTGCCTGAAAGGAGGCTGCAGCCAGGAGGGGGTTGGTCTCTTCTCCCGGGCAACTGGCAACAGGACGAGAGGACACAGTCTCAAACTATGGCTGGGGAGGTTAAAGTTGGACATTAGAAGGAATTAGACATTGGAATAGCTGCCCAGGGAGGTGGTGGAGTGACCACCCTGGAGGTGTTTAAGGAAAGACTGGATGTGGCACTTGGTGCTGTGGTCTGGTTCACAAGGTGGTGTTCAGCCATAGGCTGGACTCGATGACCTCAGAGGTCTTTTCCAATCTAACTGATTCTGTAAATTCAGGAATCACTTCTTCTTTACTGTTTCACTACAAGAAGCATCACATATTCGGATTTCTGTACTGACTCACAAGCTTTTTCTTCTTTTTACTATTTTTTTTTCCTAAGAGAGAAAGCGGCTTTGTTCATGGTGTCCATGAGCAACCTCATCCTCTCATTACTGAGCTCAATCTGTGGTATGGCCACTCCTTTGAAAACTGCCAGTTGTTAGATCAGCCCAGCTCCCTGCTGAAACCTCAAGCCAGGCCAAGGGCAAGGACCTGAGCTTGCCATCTTCCCTTCTCAAGGCTCCAGCAAAGTCCAGACAAGAAACATGGGGACCAGAAGGAAAAGTATCTGGAAGCGGCGAGAAAAACCACAAGCAATGGGAAATCAGTCATGGCCAAGGGGAAGGGGAGAAGATCCAGCATCTGGAGTACATGACACTCCTCATAAAACAGTGGTACCATTTACACAGCTGTTAAAGATGCCAGAGGCCAGTGGCATTTATTTTTCAACACTACATGCAACAGTCAGTGGAGCGAGAAGTGATAAATCCGATACAGCCTCATTCCCACAGCACATGACATCCCCTCCAAAACCCAGATGTCCCCACAGCAACAGTAAGTGCCTGCTGGAGAGGCCCCCTCAGGGAGCCAGAGAAGGCCTGAAAGCCCAGAATTCAGCAACAAGGGTTGTGCTCACTGCAAGACACCGAGTTGCAGGCTGTTGTGTGTTCAAACAAAGGCACAGGGGACTGTATTTCTGGAAGAGGAGGAACACAAGTGCAATGAAACTGTGACTTCACTGGGGTTGTTGCAGCAGAACCTGCACTTTAGCACCTTGGCAGCACAGCCATGAGTAAATCAAACAACTGCCGTCTTGTTTCAAGAGAACATAAAAGGAGCTTTTGTTAGGCAAAACAACAGGATGCATCTTTTTCCCTCCTGTGCTTTATGAACAAGGCATCCACTCACTTTCATGATGCTTGGATCAGGCTTCAAGGGGTAGCTGGACCACCCTGCTCAAAGATACACGTGGGGCTGTTCCTTCCCAGTGACCCACAGCCACCCATGTGCTTTCTGGATCTGTTTTACACCATCAGCCACAGCAGAGAATGTTCTCATATGCATGGAATTAATAATTTTCCATTCAATCCTGCTAACTATTTACAAATCTTACGGTAGGGAGAGCCTCAGGGGAATTAACATGCTTCACAATTAGTTTGATTTTCTACCTCAATGGATGGCAAAAAGCCCATCTGAAAAAACACACAGCTTACAAAGCCTGGTCTTTGGATGAGAAGGGAGAAAATGACAGTATTGACATTTGCAAATTCTGGATCTACCACCTAACTCTGTCAGGGACTTCTCTACTTGGAGCAAGTGAACACGCACTCCGAGTCCCTCTGAGCTGAACAACAGCACAAACACCCACTGCCCTCCACCTCTGCCTTGTCAGCTGAGACAGCAAATGCTTTGGGCACAAAACATCTCTTTCTGTGTTTGGCATCCCCAGAAGCCTGACACCACCACCACCATCACCCAGAGTCCGGGCTGTACCCACACCCTCACTCACCAGCCACCACCTGTAGCTGTCTTCTGGGATCAAGGCATTCTGTGAGGTCAGGAAAGGTTGCATAGTGGAGTTAAACCTCTGGTCAAACCAGAGGGAGTGTCCCAGCTCCGAAACGCAGGTGCGACAGCTGCAAGGTCTCCTGGGGTGCTTGAAGAGTCTCTGGACGTGCTCTGAGAACTGCCCCACGAGGTGCCTGGGGTCCCACGCGGTCGTGCTCGCCTGCTGCGTGTAGTTCAGCAGAAACGACGTCAGCGTGATGAGCAGGAAGGCGAAGGCGAACACCTTCACATTCCTCCTCCTCACCACAACCATCTTCCCGCAGCTCCGCCACCAGCGCCGGCCCAGAGCCGCGCAAGGCCGACAGCAAAGGCTGCAGCAGGTGCCTGCCACTTACCAGCCCCGGCTGAGGCTGAACAGATCGACTCCACTACCTCCAGCTGTGAGGGAAAAGCTGCATCTTACCCAAATGGGCTTAAAAAAGGATAAGCTGGGTATTTCCTTTCACCTTCTCACCGCGCTTCAAAGTTCCTTCCACCTCTCTGTGGCCTGTTGCTAACCTCTCCTGAGGAGGGTTTCCTGAAGGCAGACCCTTGTTTTTCTGTGTACAGATATGGAAATTCAGGTTTTGTGGGTGAGAGCAAGCCATACATTAAAACAAGCCATCTGTAGAAAGAATCGTATTCTTTTTCTTGGAATTTAGTTCTTGAAGGATCAGATCACCAGGGGGTGTACATTCCATCAGAGAGTCGTTCAGTTAAGCCATGGAGAGAAGTTTGCAACCTAGAGACACAGACAAAAAAAGAAAGAAAAATAGTCAGATTTTTTTTTTTTTTGCATTCCTCCCAGCCTAATTTCTCTGCTTTTCTCTCCCCATCCCAGAACTTCTGATCAGTTCAGAACCCTCAGCAGCCCTGGCTTCAAGCTCTGCTGTGGTATTTGCATACTGAGGAGTTTGAGGGTGAAATTTCGGAAAGGGCAGAGCATCGACCTGTGGACATTGAGTCTCTTTGCATTGAATCAGCCTCCTCACTCTGCTCTGGCCTTATTTGAAGTGCAGTTTGTAGCTATTTGAATGACAATGACTCACCTCCCTCCTTCAGGCTGACCTTGACAGCCACAAGATACGAAGCAAAGTATTCATAACTCAGAGCAGCTGAACAAAAAGCACCCGTCAGAGGAGGGAGGAGCAGGATAGGGAGAAAGATGAATCAGTTCTTTTCTCTTTCCTTCCCCAGCCAGCTTAATTTCTTAAGGACTGGGATTGGATTTATGATTAGAGAAAGCCAAGCAAAAACACTTCATATGTCCTGGGGCAAATAGGGGAAATCAAAGTATAAATGGCCTTTGTTTCACATAGAAAATTGCTCTTTTTTCCTGTCAAGGAAAGGTAGGTGACAGCAGCTTGACCTCAACCTAGGCACAGAGGCAGGGAGATACTTTGGAGGTACAGAGAGACCCAGAGCTGCTCTTCCTTCCCCTCCTGGTGTTCCCTGCCTGGCAGCAGTGATTTAAACAAGTTTTTTAAAGTCATAAAATTAATCCCTTCATCCCACAGTGTTTTGTGGGAAGGCCATTGTGGGACAGGCATTGTTCTGTGGAAAGGAAAACACGTTGTTTATAAAACTTCAGACATTTACAAAAAAGCCCCAGAAGTGCCCTTGGTTAAATAACACTGTTTGGTTGGTTGGTTGGTTGGTTTTTTTTAAAGGTAAGAAAAAAGTCAGAGAAGCAACTGTATCAAAATATGTGCAATTTATGAACAAGTGAAAGCCCAGTGAGAGCAATCTCACTGACTGCTCAGCTACAAGCTTCAGACCTGCAAAGAGCCAGCAAAACTGCAACTGTTACCATTAAACCCCACCATTCTAACCCATTCTGTGCATGACACTGGTGCAGAACCCCCTCATTGCATCGCCCAAACGTGGTTTATCCACACAGGAGGGAAGTGCAGCTGCAGCATCCCCAGCTTTGCTGCTGGCTCCTCTCCTGGGGACCTGCGAGGAGCTGCCCCAGGCCAAACTGCTCTTCCAAGGGGTTTGACACAGCACCCTGGACACAGCTTGGATTTTAGAGGTGGTGTGAAAAGATTTACAGAGTCCCATAAAGCCAGGTCTGAAAACAGGAGTGTCAGACCTCGGTTTTAAGCCTTTGCCCCAGGTTTCTCCTCCTCAGCACGTGATGGGCAGCCTGTGCCCTTCAATTAGCTGCTGTTTGCCAAATGCCTCGAGATTTATTTTAAGTCTGGCCCCTCCACCATGCATTTATAGGAGCTCAAGGGCTGACAAGTGGGTCAGGCTGGAAAACAAAGGGCTTTATTAACCCCGTCTGCTTGGGCTGCTTGCACCAGTAAATATGGGAACCATCCTGCATTCACTTTAATGTTACAGAGGGAAGTTTTTGCACTGACCAGAAACCTTCAAAGTAAGCCTGGGTAAAATTCAGGAATCCCAGCCTTAGAGAGGCAATGGGGATGCTGCCACTGTGGCTTGGAGAGTGAGGAAGGGAGCTCAGGAGAACAGCCCCATGCAGGCCAGCTGCCCTCTGCGCCGCAGAACGGCCCCGAGCACGTTTGCTTTCCTGGGCTGGATGTAGTTGTGAGTCCAAACAAAAACACAGCCTCCAACAACCCTGAAAACATGCTGAATCCCACAAGCAAATTGATTTTCCATTTATGGAGTGGATAATTCAAGAGCTGTAATGCTGGCGGGTCAACCCCCCACTGCTGTCAGCGCTGGGCCAAGTCAGTATTTGTAAACACAGCTCCTGCTCTTCTGTTATATTTTTAAGAGGAGAAGGGAGGGGGATTATCCAGCCTTTCTTGGAAAAGCCTATAAAATGGAGTATTGTTGATAAAACAGTTCTGGCCTCCAAAACAAGCACCCATTTCATCAGATTTATTTATTTATATATTGTAACTCAGCTAAGATTAAATTTATATTTATAATTCGGGGAAGAAAAAACGCAAACCCAAACCAGTGTTTACTCAGTGGGCTACAATGTCTTCAAATTCCTAATCATCCTGTCTTTTTTAGCATGTGATGGGAAGGTAAGAAACCAGAGCTCCCAAGACCCTTTTCCCTTATGGATATAAACACTGGATACCCTATTTTAATTCTTACTATTTACATTTTCCTCTGAACGTTCATGCTTCCTATAGATACTTATGATAGAAATATATACACAAATACACACAGACACATACACACATATATATGCTGACAGAAACATTCCAGGGACTATGTATTTGATTTAGGGCCTGGAGAAAAAGGATGACTGAAATTAATATAAAAACCTTTTTTTTAGTTCAGTGTGAATTGGACCTTTATTTTTTGCTTTTTTTAAACACCTGGAATATCCAACTCAGACATCACAACTTTTATTCTTCACAGCATCTTGTACCACATCTCAGACTACCCCTGTGTCTCCCTCCCTCTGCTCACACAAGATGCACAAATCTTTGCAAAAGTGGTTCCATGGGATTCACCAAGGTGTGGGGAGTGGAAGGTCAGGGACTGGTGTGGGAAACCATGCAGGGATGGCAACCTCAGCAGCTGGGAATGTTCCCCTCCTGGATTCTACTTGTGATGGTTAAATTAAGCCATTAGGAGTAAGTAGCATGATACCAGCCACAGTCCTTACCACCCTCCCTCAGCCTGACCTCGGCATCAGCACAGCTGTGAACAGCCTATTTTGGCCTCAGACACAGAAACAATTTCGGGGGACTCAAGGTGGGGAGATTTAGTGCCCAGCCATCTCCCAGCTACAGTCCCCTGAGAGATAAGCAGAGTTAATACTGCATGCCTGCAGCTGTGCCTGTGGGCAGAGATCCCAGCTCAGCCCTTGCAAGCAGCAGGTTAAGCTACCTTAAGTGATTGGGTGCTTAAGGTCTTATTTCTGGTCTGGATTTTGCCTGCTACCTTCACACTCCCCCCTTTCAACAGGTGCCACTGTGCCCATGTCAGGCACCTCTGTGCACTCTGGGACAGCTTATTTATGCTGGTAATTCCCAGTGATGTGCAGTGCAGGGAAAATGCAAGAGGTCCTGTCCCGGAAAGAACAGAGAGGCAGTTTCAGAAGAAGGGGCAGGTTCCTCCAGACTCTGTCCTGAGTGTAGAAGTGGGTCCAGGGTGATTAAATGGTCATGAATGAGTAGAGCTTAATCTTCTGTCTACATTTTACATTGTAAGAAATACCAGGATCAATCAATTGTGATTGTCATCATTGCCTTCTCACGGTTTCTGAAAGAAGGAACAAAAAGAGCATTTTTTTCTCTCTTTTTTTTTTTTTCTCCTCCAAGGTAGATTTTATTTGCATTGTAAACTCACAATCTGAAGAATGTCCCTGGTCCCTTGCCAGTCTGGTAATTAACAAAGATAAAAACACATCAGTTCAACGAACTAATATAAAGCAATTCTTAACACCTTCAGGAAACAATTTTTTTACAAATCCACTTACAAATGCAATGTATTCTCACTGCACTTGTCAGATTCTCCCACAAAAGCTCATCTGCACACCCACAAAGGGGGACAGAAGGAAAAGGGGAACCTAAATAATGCCCTGCTCCAGTTGCTCCCAGCCCCATCCCATCAAGCCATGACAGTCTGCACTGGCCCAAAGCAGCCCGGGGGCACAAGGACAGGTGGGAACCTGGAACAAGGAGTGGGGAGAAGGGACACTCTGCCTGCATCCCTGCCAGGGCTGGCCCTGCACAGCCACAGCCTCAGCCTCAGGCAGGAAGCTCACCCATGTGAGTCAACTCTGCCTTTGGGACTGAGATATGCTGCTGCCTGGGGCATGGGACAGCTTATCGGATGCAGGGGAAGGGCATTTGGGTGTTTCACAAGATCTGTGTGGTCAGCCACCCAATATGAGCACAATGGCTAATTTTTTGATTTCTCTTAATGGATGTGCCTTAGACAAAATGCATGGAAAAATTATAATAAAAAAGAATTGAGAAAAAAATCACTACTACTACCACTACTACTCCTCATCCCCCCACACTGTAAATGTCCCAGTACATTGGTGTTTGGCCCCTTTTGATGCCTACTTTCCTGGCAAAGAAGTGCTTTGTACCAGCACCACACTGAGGAGATCTTTGTTAGCTCTTATTAGGTGCTGATGGCTCAGGATCCAGCTTTTCTGGTCTGTAACTCACATTATAACCCTGGTGTGAAATGCACTCTCTAGTCTGAAGCTGCCAGCATTTTCCAGACACAGTGTGTCAAGCAGAAGAGCACAAAGGCAACAGGGAACAGCAGTATCCTGGTACAGACACATTGCCAGTGCCCCATTCAGGGCTTGAACAGCTCAAAGGTCCCAAAAACCTTTATTCTCAAAACTCCCATACCCACCTGCCCTGTTGGAATCTGGGAAAGGACAGTGTGACCTGCTGCAGCTCTCTCATGACTGATGGTGGCCATCACACAACCCTTGGACATCCCACAGTATTTTACAGCTGGAAGCTCTACACTTGAAGGAGTAAGTTCAAGATTTGCTGCAATTTTGACTTCAAGAGAATGTGCTGTGCTAGAAAGGCCTCAGCAGCAGAACTGCAAGTGCCCATTTTCAGAAGCACAGCTCAGATTCCCGCCCTGTAGAACCTACAGAGATGAAGCAGTTTCTCAGCTAAGCCACTGACAGCTATATTGTTATAAATCTGGCAACACCAACAGCATATCCCTGAGCATCCTTTCTGCCATTTGAGGACGTTTTCCTGTCCTCACTTCTTGTGAGTAACTACTCAAGCAACCCTTGGTCTCAAAGCCCTGGCCTGGGAGAAGATGGGAGGGTAAATCTTGCCTTACTGTACCCACAAGGGCCCAGAGCAGCTTTGAAAGATGTTGTTCTAGGGCAACAAAAAGCCCATCCCTGGAAAACACACATGAATTGATACCCCAGATCTGTGCTAGGCCTGGAGAGGAACAATGGAGGGAACTGTTTCACTCCAAACCACAGGCTTGTCTGCCCTACCCTGGCTCATCACGGGCTGCCTCCCGCTGACTGGAGCTGGCTGACATTTAGAGAGAAACACTTCATTGCTCTGACACCTCACTAGAGACCTCTGAGCTTTTGCTACGTGAGACAGAGTGTGAATTACAGGACAAGCTGGCAGACAGTCAGAGCTGAACACAGCCCATAAGTGGGAATCTGAACCAGACGATGCTGGGATCCTCTGTGAGACCTCTGCTCCATGTCCTTCAGCTCCAGCAGATCAGTCCCACCAAGCACTGAAGGCCTCATGGAGACATGGGGGTGCTGCCTGTGCCCCAGCACAGCCTCTGCTACTTCAGCCTGTTTGATGCTCTGGCAGGCAAAGGTGAGCCCTGCCCTTCTAGGGCACCAAAAGCCACCACACAACCCAGTTTTGGAAAAGCACAAGCTGCCACATCCCTTTCCCTTCTTCCATCCATCCATCCATCCATCCATCCATCCATCCATCCATCCATCCATCCATCCATCCATCCATCCATCCATCCATCCATCCATCCATCCATCCATCCATCCATCCATCCATCCATCCATCCATCCATCCATCCATCCATCCATCCATCCATCCATCCATCCATCCATCCATCCATCCATCCATCCATCCATCCATCCATCCATCCATCCATCCATCCATCCATCCATCCATCCATCCATCCATCCATCCATCCATCCATCCATCCATCCATCCATCCATCCATCCATCCATCCATCCATCCATCCATCCATCCATCCATCCATCCATCCATCCATCCATCCATCCATCCATCCATCCATCCATCCATCCATCCATCCATCCATCCATCCATCCATCCATCCATCCATCCATCCATCCATCCATCCATCCATCCATCCATCCATCCATCCATCCATCCNCTTAATCACCTTATGAATTCCATATAACTCCTCATCCCTGGAAGTGTTCAAGGACAGTCTGACTGTGGTCCTGAGCAGCCTGGTCTAGAGGAAGGTGTCCCTGCCCACAGGTGAGAGGAGTTGGAACTAGATGGTCTCTAAAGTCCCTCTCAACCCAAACCAATCTATGATTAATTAAAATCAGACCGTGTTTTGTCTCTCAGAGCTCACTGGCTTCTCTCTCCTGTCCTTGCAGAGATGGGAGGGTGCTGCTGTCCTTTGTGCTCACAGACACAGAAAGGCAGACCCAAGTCTCACCTGCCATTTAATCAGGGAGAAAATGATCTGACCTTGCTGAGAGGAATAAATCTGTTTGACTGCACTGTCAAATGGGGTCACAGCATCGAAATCAGGCAAGGTAGTTGGTATATTGCTCTCAGATTTATTAAAATGTTCATTCCAAGCAACTCAAAATAATCATATCAACACTGCCTGGAAAACAAAAGCATTCAGGAACATTTAAGCCATGAGAAAAAGTAGCTTCAGAAAAATTTGAATGCAGCAGCTCCCCCGTGCTTCTTGAATGCAAACTATTGGGCAGGGTTTCATCCATCACAGTCAACAGAAGAAAAACTGGAGATGGTTTATGGAGTGTAACCTGCACAGCATTCTAGGTGCCAGCAATCTGAAAAGAAATCATTACCCACTTGTACCTTATCAGTGAGCAGTTTGCCAGCAGGCTGGGGCTGGCCAGGTCGATGGGGAATCTCCCTGGAATCTCTCTGACACAGCCTGCCCTGCCTACATGTAACAGTGACAGGTCTGTGTGGTCAGGGTAAGCAAGCACCTTTTCGTGCAAGATGTGTATGAGATCAACAGAAACTTGGGTGGGGAATTCTCATTCTGTTGCCTCAAAGTAAGTATTTATCTTGGCAGACTTCATCAGGCTTGTTGCCCAGTGGTTTGGAAATGAAAACTCTCTCACACCATTTGAAGAAAGGCCTGGAGGATCTGGCTTGGAAAAGGTCACGGGTCTGCCCTTATCTTTGGGTGTGGAGAACTGCCATCCCTGCCACCTCCCACCATGGTGAAGACATTTTTCCTCCACCACATCCTCCTCCCTTGCATTCCAAGAGTTCACTCCTGCAAAGGCTGGAGAAATCACAATGTTAATGCCCAGGATTAATTGTTCTGTCCTGCATGGGCTACAGTCTGTACTCATGATTTCAGGCCAAGTGGGAAATTTTGCTTTGAATGGGATTGCAAATGCCATGAAAAATTATCTGTCTCCAAAATCTCCTTCATGAGGTTCAACAAGGGCAACCCCAAGTATCAACAGAGGCAAGGAGATGAAAAGATTGAGAGCAGATCTGAGGAAAAGACCTCTCCTATGAAGAACAGGCTGAGAGAGCTGGGTTTGTTCATCCTTGAAAGGAGGAACCTCTGGCAAGACCTTGGAGCAGTTTTCCAGTGCTTAAAGAGGGCTTAAGAAAGGTAGGGAGAGACTCTTTAGTAGAACCTGTAGTGACAAGGCAAAATAATTGTAAACAAAAAGATGGTAGATTTATAATAGACACAAGGTTGAGATTTTTTACAGTGAGAGTGGTGGAACACTGGAACAGGTTTCCCAGAAGGGTGATAGATGCCTATCCCTGAAAGTGTTGGAGACCAGGTTGGATGGGACTCTGAGCAAAATGATCTAATTGAAGATGTCCCTGCCTATGGCAAAGGGGCCCCTAGATGATCTTTAAGGGTCCTTTCCAACCCAAACTCCAATTCTATGACTCTGTGATTCTAAAAATAAAAAATGCTGATGATCCATTCTATTATCCCAATAACATTTCCTCCAATTCAATAAACGTTGTGCCCCCTACCACCATCTCTTCACACAGCACCTGACTTCCATCCTTGAGAGAGGAATGAAAGATGGTTTGGGGAGAAGGGAAAGGGTGAGGGGAGCCCCTCTCCTCCACTGGTGGCACCAGCTCTGCAAGGATGACATTCACCTGGGTATCACTTATCATTCGGAAACACACGAACGTCTGGCACTGTGGAGAAAAACTCATGATCAATTTATTCCCACTGGGAATAATATTGTGTGTAAGTCACTGTTTATATAATGGCCTTTTGTTGCTGCAGCCAGGCTTGGTATCATGCCAGGCTCAGTGAAAAAAAACACACTGGTAATGCACCATGGCTTGCCAGTGGGACCTTGGTCTTAAGTTTTCCAGGTCACTAAGGTGCCAAGGGAGCACTCATTCTCATCTTCATACCAGGAAACAACCATGAGATAAACTGGGAGAGGCCAGGAAAAAGGGAGATAAATTCAAACCTAACCTGCAGCTCCACTGCTGACCTGTTTATGGTCCATTCCTTCGGCTCAACCCTCAGTTCAAGTATTTTCAGGACAAAACAGGAGCACTGGAATAACAGAACTGTCCAGCCAAGTTGTGAACAGTAGCATCTACAGCCAAGAGGCTGGAGTCTGCCAGGTCAACCAGGGATGTCTTGAAAAACAACAGTGGAAAAATAAGCTGCTAGTCAGAACACCTTCCACAGCCCCTCTCTTGCTAGAAATGATTTTGGAGGAGCCCCACCTCTTTGCACACACTCCATTAATCAGAAAATGGTACCTCTGCTTCCCTGGTGGCGCTTCATTTTCTTTTATATATTCCAAATACCCTTTCCCACAGACATATTGATGTTTTAAATAGCAAATATATTGTAACAAATTCTATAAAATACTCTTTTCCTTCCTTATCCTGTAGTTTGCAATGCTGGACAGACACATAGGTTTAACCTGTTGGATGAGAGCTTTTCTGTGGTGGGCCAATATCCACCATGAGTTGGGGTGAGACATTTTTGGGCTGCACACCAAGAGTCTAAAGCTGGGACAATGAAAACAATAACTCTGTGGTGAAAATCCTACAACAAAATTCCCTCACTCACTAAAATTTATTCACTCTATGTCTGTGAATCACTTTTCTTCAAAGAGTTCTTTAAAAACATCCAAGCAGACAACTGGACACATAAAAATTGCTGTTTGATTCCTGTTGACAAACTTTGATAGCAAAGTCCATGGTGGACAGACTGCCCTTGTACTTCCACAACCTTCCCGTGCCATTATGTGATTTGGAGGCTGTGATCAAAGCTCTGCTACCCTTTGCTTGGAAAAGAAGAGTTATCAAAAGGATTTCCAGGACACCTATGTGTGTTTGCACCTAGAAGAATTTTAAGTGGTTCATGATAGGACAAGTCTAGAATTGGAGCTGGTAAGGAGTTTCTCAAACACAATTTATTTTTTATTTCTGTCTTGTTTCAAACTAGTCTGTCAAAATTGAATCTATTTTTAATCCTGATTTGTTGTATTGGGAAATTTTCAAAAAGAAGGATCTTTGACATTTTAAATGAAATAAAATCTACTTTTTGTTTTGCAAAAGCTTTTTCTAGAAAATGCATAACTTTTGGTAATTAAGGGAAAGCAAAATATATAGAAATTCAAAATCAACCACCACCACCACCCCCAAATAAAAGGACTCTTTTTATTCTTTGTAGGAGAAAGGAAAACAAAATCACCTCTTCTTTTTGGTTTTATTTTCATGTTGAGATGACTATGGATTGTTTTTAAAGTCTTGCTAATTCACCCAAGACAGTAAGAAAGCTACTTTCATGTAATTCAAATGCACAGTGACTCATTAATTACAGCAGCAGTAGCAGAAACAGATGCAAAGTAAAACTACTGAAAACCAAATTCCTGTAGCTGCATTCGTTTTAATTTTATAGGATTACAGGTGAGGATATAGGATTGTTTCAGACTGTAGAATACTCTCAACTGAGGGTGTGTAGTGGGTTGAGCCCATCTGAATTCCAGGTGCCCATGCTGGACACGGGGGCAGCTTCTGGCAGCTTCTCACAGAAGCCAATCCTGGAGCCCCAATCCCCATCCCACCACCCAAATCTGGCCACACAATCCCAACACAGAGCAGAACCCAACCACAGGTGTTTTGCTACACCATCTGTGAATATCCAGCTCAAAAACTGTCACCAGCCTATTCCTTGGTTAAAGCTGTGGGGAAATGCATGTGGCTATAGACACAGTTGTTCTTGACTTCAAAGAATGTGTTGTGAGGAACATTAATTTCTGATATTAAGAAAGTGATTAATGCACTGCAGGGGATCTCATGGCGTTACAATTCTGAATGCCAAGAAGGATTAGATGGTTATGATGTTAATGTTCATGGTATTGTCAGTAATCCCAAAACCCTAGGAAAACCTAGGAAAAACGTTTCTGTGCCCACATGAGCACCTCTGACTCTCTTTGCTGGGGTTCCTGCCCTGCAGCAATACCAAGCAGTTGCTGGCACTGTGGGGCTGTTAACTGGAGCTCAGCTGAGGGGCTCCTCCTACACCACCAGCCTTTCTCTCACAATCGATGGCACCATCTGACACAGCACTGCATTAAACATTTATTCATCAGGCAGACCGAGCTCACTCTGGGGAAGATTTAATGACACCACAGGGATTTTCTCATTCATTAACCTGGGATTTACATTTAGTCTTTATGGTGCTACAAAGGCGTCAAACTACCCACAATTAAATTCAGAGGTGTTTTAGCATCTGTGCAGTGGACCTGGCATCCACTGCAAACCTTGCAAGAACAAAATAATGCTTCCAAGTTTTTCATCTACTGTGTACACTATGATAAGTTTGGCAGCCATAGAAAGTTTACAAGAAGTCTATAAGTAATACAATAAAATGTATTAGAGATATAAGTAACACATTTGATAATTAATATACTCTGTTACAAGAATTACAAAGCCATTAGGCAACCACTTTAATTGATTGATCATTTATGTCCCTAATAGGACATAACAGGTTTGGATCCAGCTGTACTGTGTGCTCTTGCTACCACCCCAGGCACCACCCAGCCTCTGTGTGTGAGTTCCCATTCCAGCTTTTGCCCTACATCTGCAATGGAGATGATGGTCAAGAAAGAAATGAAGGATTCAGACTGCCTTTCCTCCAGAGGACTGCAAGATCTCAGGCTGTCTCTGATACCTGATGGGCACAGCTGCCCAGAGCAGGGCACACGAGCTTGGCCCTTCAGTGCACCACTGGTGGAAGCTTTGCTCTGGATTATGTGGGAGCCTGGGTACAGAAAAAACACAGGGTTTCAGTGAAGAAGAAATATTGTCCATTTGTCTGGACTTTTTAAAGTGTTTTTAGAGAAACAAAGATTAGCATACATCAAAGTGGCACACAAAAAGCTTCCCATAATCCTGAATATGAAAATATGTCGAGAGCTGCATGCAAAATGGATTTGCATATATAAGAGCTGCACATACAGCACTCAGCTGGGCATCCTGAACTGCATTAAAAATGGTAATACTGAGTTTTGTGGACACTGATAATTCAATGCTGGAGAAACACACACAGGCATGCACACAACTATGGCATCTTTTCCACTTGTCTTACTTAGATGGCTAAAACATAAACAGGGAGTCTGCTAAGGTAGCCAGCAATCCTTGAATATTTAAGGGCTTCCTGATTCAAAAAGAAATTCAAAGTATCACTTAGCCATACAGAAATAATAAGCAGAGGAAGATTCAATTAATTTAGTACTTAAATTTTCAATTCTAAAACGGTATCATTGATTTTGTAAAAGCAGAAATTTTAACATAAGAAAGTGGTGATCAATTCAATATTGTTTTGGTCTTGCCCTCTGCAGTGCTGCCAGCATCCTACCTAGAAATCAAGCTGTAGCAGGCCAGATGCTGGAAACATCAGCCTGAATTTACCCTTTTACCTATGACAAAGAGTGCCAGAGGGGAGATCTCTGTCTTTTTGGCTCCTGATTACTGAATCAGGATGGGGAAGCCACAGCTGCTTTCTCTTCCCAAATAATAATTTCCAGCATTTTCCCAGTTAGTGGCACATTAGAAAACCAAGAAGTTTTTCTTGTGCATCAACAAAAGACAAACACCAGTGCTACACAGGCTGGTTTGGTGCTGGTCAGAAACCTCAGCTTCAGCCTCAGTGTGGCTGTCCTGAAGTGACCATAACTGTGAGAGCACTTTGTCAGCACAAAACCCACAGCAGGGCAAGATCTAAAGTAAATTCTGGCCTTGGGTTCAAGATGACACCTCTCATTCAAACACTGAGAGCAGGATCCCACACTCACTGCAGTACCCTTTCCCCACCCAAATCATTCCTCCATTTTCAGTGGGTCAGGGAAGCTTTTCTTTGGGATTGCAAGGTTTTGTGCACATGAGTATTGCAATGAACCTGAGAACCTGCTCTCACTCCAATGCAAAATTTCGTGGTAACTTCTAAAATGGAGTTTATGAAAATGTCACCGCTTGGTCTAGAAATAAAGCTCCTGGCAAGTTTTAATGGGCCCACTGTTAAAAATTAACAGTTCCCACTGACCACAGGCAGCAGAGCCCTGGGGGTTTGGGTTTTCTCTTAAATGAGCCACCAACTTGTGTCCAAAAGCCTGCTTTAAAAGTGACAGCTACAAGATTTTTATTTGTGTTTTGCCTTTATAAAGGAAAGAAAAAAGAAACCTTTAATTAAAACCTCTCAAAGATTTGCAGGGAAATGTATACCAAGAAACTCTGGGAAAGGCGCTGTTCTGCTTGACTTGGTTTTAAACAGGGCAATATGAGTTTTTAATCTTTTTATACTATGCCTCTCTGGCTCAAAAATAAAAAGTGGATGCTGAAAAATAATGACTGCATCCAAAGGGAAGTCATTACAAACAGAACTTAAGACATTCCCAGAGGAGAACTGACCTATGACTTCTTGTGGAGGAGATGCATTGGCTGAAAGGCACCATCGTTTTTAATTTCCTCTAAAATGAGATGTGATTTCCCAGCCCCAGAAGTGTTGTCACACTCAGCTACAGGGGAATGATCCAGTACTTGGTAATTGCTGTTGCTGAGTAGTTTCCATCCTTAGGAAAAGAGAACTGATACCAGGGGTTCCTGTCCCTCAGTGGATTGCAAGATCTTTGTTCCAAAGACGAAGTTCCCAAGTTTCCAGTTCCCAGCATCACTGCTGCCAAGATGCTTCCAAACTCGCAGCTGCTGGAAACTGCTCTCATTTTGTAGCAGTATTTCATGTTTTTCATGTTTCTGAATTTCATTGCCCCTGCTCTGGTTTATGTGCATGGCAGATTTGGTGCATCTCTCATTTCCTCAGTGAGGAAGGCATGGCAGATGCACGGCAGTGAGGGTCACAGTGGCAGCACAGGGAGGGTCACAGTGACAGCACAGAGAGGGTCACAGTGACAGCACAGAGAGGGTCACAGTGGCAGCACAGAGAGGGTCACAGTGGCAGCACAGGGAGGGTCACAGTGGCAGCACAGAGAGGGTCACAGTGACAGCACAGGGAGGGTCACAGTGACAGCACAGGGAGGGTCACAGTGGCAGCACAGAGAGGGTCACAGTGGCAGCACAGGGAGGGTCACAGTGACAGCACAGGGAGAATCACAGTGACAGCACAGGGAGGGTCACAGTGGCAGCACAGGGAGGGTCACAAAGTGATCCTTCCTGAGTTTTACAAATCTCTGCAGTCATTCCTGCCCAGGGAGCTGCCAGCCAGCACGGTGGCCAAGGAGAACACTGCTCACCCCTCGGAGGCACTCGGAGAGGTTCAGCTCCTGGCTGACACCCGAAACTGAGAGGGTTTGGCTTTAATCCTGGACATTTGTTCATAGACTCGTGGGAGTCTCAGCTGGGTGAGGTGCTGAGAGGTTTCCTCCCATGCAAAAGCAGTACCAGTCAGTCATGCATAACTAAGAGATGACTTTTAACTCCTTCCCCACAATCAGCTGAGAGAGTTCTCCTGCCTCTCTTGAGTGATTTGTTATCAGTACCAGATCATAAGACAACAGCAAAAACTGTGCTTCCCCAAACTCCTATTTGATTAGCAGCCTTAAAGGACTTTGAGAAGAAACTGAAACAAGCCTAGCCTTCAGATGAAACACTGTGCTGTCATCCTCAGAATAAAAACCAAACCCTTTGGGACCACCTCAGAGCATCCCCCTGCAGAGTCTTGTGAGCTGAAGCTGCACCCTGGCTTGCACAGCAGTGCAGGGGGCAAGAATCATAGAATCACTCAGGTTGGAAAAGACCTCTGAGATCACAAAGTCTGACTGTTAACCCAGCACTGTCAAGTCATCACTAAACCAGACCCCATGTGCCACATCCACATGTTCTTTGAACACTTTCAGGGATGGTGAATTCCTTACTTCTTTGGGCAGTCTGTTACAGTGCTCAACTGTGCACCAACTTTGTGGTGAAGCATATTTTTTTAATATCCAATCTAAACATGTCTCTAAACATGCCCTGGCACAATGTGAGGCTGTTCCTTCTCATTCTATCCCTTGTTACTTGGGCGAAGAAACTGACCCCCACCAGGTTACCACCTCCTTTCAGGGAGCTGTAGAGAAAATCTCCACTTAGTCTCCTTTTCTCCAGGCTAAATGAACCCAGAAGGAAAAGTCCCCCTGATTTTAGATACAGGCAGCCTGAGAAATAAGCTCAGTGATGAGTCTGTGCTGGGAAAGACAGGGAAAATCCTGGGATGCTATCATCCAGGGAGGAGGCACAGGTCAAGTGGGCAGACTCGACACAGACATCTGTAAAGAGCCCATGGGGACAGCAGGGGCCATGCTGCACTTCAGGGAGGCTGAGTCTGATCTCATGCACCTACCAAAATGGCCAAAGTGTGTTTCCATAACTTTCCTTCCTTTCCTTCGTGTTCACCTTTTTACTCCAAGGTAATGGAAGAAACAGAGAAGGTACACGGAAAGAGGATTTGCCCGGATTAGTGGGGAGCAGGAAGGGTCTGGGAGCAGGTTTACTGACCTGCTGACAGGGCTTACTGTGGGAATTAACCCTTATATGGGTCATGCTGCTGTGTGCAAGGGGGGCAGGAGGCACACAGGGGTGTCCAAACTTCTGCTGGTCTGAACCAAACCAACCTCCCACTGAGATAAAGCTTCTATAGCAAAGATAAAAAATGAGAGAGACATTGCCCCTCATCCTCCCCATGGCTTTTATAAGAATCATGGAATGGTTTGGGTTCAAAAGGACCTTTAAAGGTCATCTAGTCCAACTCCACTGCAATGAGCAGGGACATTTTCAACAAGATCAGCTTCCTCAGAGCCCCATTCAACCTGACCTTGAATGTTTCCAGGGTGGGACATCCACAACCTCTCCTGACAACCTGTGCCAGTGTTTTATCACCCTCATTGTAAAAATTTCTTTATTATATCTAGTCTGAATCTGAAATCTTTTAGTTTAAAACCATTACCCCTTGTCCCATTCCTCCAGGTCCCTGGGTGTTTTGGGTGCCTTCTCTAGCTCAAAAAAGCAGGGTGGGGTCTGCAATAGCATCCATATGGTGAAACATGATTTACAGCTCAACTTGTTCAACACAGGCAGAATAAAAACTGGATTTGCCTTCAGAAACAACTTTATAAACCCCATGGAGCTGAGCTGCACATTTGGTGGCCAGGCTCCCCATCACTGTCATAGCAGACAGAGCAAATGAAGAAGTTTTTGAATGAAGTGTTACTGGGCAGGAATAAAGCTCCTTTATGCTCAGATGCCTGTGAGCAACACCCTCCCTGTGCAGGTGAGGTTCCTGTGGGTGATACCTGCCCCAAGCCCAGACAATACAGCTCTGTGAGAGCACATGTTCTCCTGACCCCAAGCTATCTAGTCCTGGTGTGCAAAGCCTTTGGCTTGGCAGGTGTTGAACGTTACTTCAAGTTGGCCAGACATCTTTGAATGAGTGTAGAAATATCAAGCTGATTAAGAAATGAAAATAGAGCTGTCTTCCTGAGGAGCCAGCAAAGAAAGGAAAACCCTAATAGTGCTAGACAAAAAAAAAAAAAAAAAAAAAAAAAAAAAAAAAAAAAAAAGGCCAGACTTTAAATGACAAAATTCAGGTGGCATTTGTGGCTGTGCAATGACAAACAACAGCCAAAACACTCACTGCTTCCATTTGTGGTACTCCACATGAGATATTTGGGGTATGAGTTTCCAGAGATGCTGAGAATCCACCCCTCACTGTTTTCCACAACTTTTGCCACCCAGCAGAATCCCTCAGGATTGGTTTGCTGTTCCTCAGACTGAATTACACAGTTCCCCTGTTTTCAGCAACATCCTGCTTTGCTCTGACAGCATCTCTTGCCACACTCATGCACAGACATCACACCCCTCCCAGCTGACACAGGGCTTCCTTACTGTTTTTGAAGCTCTTTGGGAAGGTGTCACAGAGATGGACTGATCACCTCTGTTTTCATTTCCTGACCCACTGAGGCTCACTTGCCGTGGGAGGAGAACTCCTTGGAGGGGAAGGTGGCACAAAACAAGCAGGTTATTCAACCCCCATGACAACTGTTCATGACAAGCCCCTTTTTCTGGTAATCCCTCCAAACACCACCACGCACAAGACACACTGTTGCCAGCTCTGCCTTGCAGATGTGGAAGGGGTGAGTGAGCCTGTAGGGATCCGTCTTATTCTCACCATTACAGAGCTTGAGGTAGAAATGTAACATCCATCCCTGGCTCCCAACTCTGCTCCTAACTGCACTTCCTCCCCTTCCCACAGCTGTTCAGCATTCTGATGGCACATTCCTGAGAATGGGAAGCTGGTGCAGTAGCAGACACGTTACTTTGCCCTCTGCAGCCCCTTCACGCCTCCAACCTGCAGCTTTCTCAGGGCTGTGCTTCAGCCTCCAAACACTTGTTAGGCAGCCATTCCTGGCAGGGGTAAAAATTAGTTTAAGATGGAGTTGGCTGCTGTTCCCATCACTTTTTGCCAAGCCTGATGCCTCCCTCAGCACATTTCCTGGCATAGTTGGACTGAAGGGGAAGCACAAGCTGTGCAAGGGCTACTGGTAAGGGCCATTTAGTTTGCAAATGATGGGTAGCTATCTTAGCACTAAGCAGGTAATGGAAGATTCAAACCACAAAAATATGTTTCAAGGCTTCTTTGGTCCAGCTCACATCCTTGTGCCTGTGCCTGTGGCGAGTGGAGCTGAGTTCCCTGTACCATCCTGGTGTGGGAAGTGCTGCACGCCATGGGCACTGCTGGCAGTGCAAACCTGCAGGCACAGAGTCACTCCTCAGCCCCAGCAGGGGAGCTTGGGGATCCCCCTGAGACCCTGGGTGCCCCATCCCCAGCTGCAGTGGCACACTGAGCCCTCCTGCCACCTCCAAAGGCTCTCATTTTGCAGTGCTTACAATGGCTCCTGCTGTAGATCTCTCCCATTCCCACACGCCTTCACTGACACCAGCAGAGCTGCTAATTTGAATTACTGGCCCCTGCCCCCCACACAATAATCTCCATCTAAACAAACTCCAGACTTAAGGGGCTGCATGATGCTTTTTATTACTTTACCACCAACTCAGTTTTTAAGAGCCTTTTCTTCCACTGTTGTGGACAATATTAGCTTCTGCAGTTTGATTGTGCTGCTATGGCAGTAATAAGAAAAAAAAAGTAATTTCTTTTTCTTAAAGAAAGAAAAACATCAATAATTGGCATTCCTGTGTAAGGTCTCTGACATTAATTATAAATAAATGTTAGACCTACTAAAATAAGAAAGTGAATTTATGGCAGCAGGCTGCATGCTGCTGCTGAAGCCTGTGCGGCTGCTGTGATACAGATGCAAAATATAAAGTCTTGAGGACTGCAGTTTGTATTTTATTGCCTCGGAAAATAAATGTGTAAATAGCAATAAAATGCACAATTATTTAGCACAAAGCCAAAAGACTCTGCAGCATTTATAGGCTGATGGATGGCTTGCCTGCCTGCTCTAATTTTCCATAAAACAAGGAAGACAAGGATGGAGGAAAATAAACAATGGCTCCTGTCACTATGATTAGCTGCGAGGCACCAGGTGAGAGCAGCCGGTCTCTGGACAGGGTAACACTGAGCTGCTTCAGCTGTGTTTTGCTCCAGGAATTGAGCCCAGACTGCAGTGCTGCTTGGCCAAGGCAGCTGAGCAGGGAGGCAGGGTGGCTGTTCCCAGGGTCTGGATGTGCCCCATCCCTGATGCCTCCGGCAGAGCAATGGAGCAGACGCCTGGGGCGGGGTGAGGGCTTAGTGCCTGCAGTGGGAGGAGAGGGATTTAGGCAGCCCTGCCACAGACTGGCTTCTAGACAAGAAAGAAGATGTCTGGCCTTGATAATCTTAGTCTTTTCCAACCTTAATGCCTCTTATGATTCCATGAAAATCTTGCTGGTGCAGAAGTCAGTGGTACCTGTCAGAGGCATCACCCGTGACATGATGAGGCAGGGAGAGCCTTAAAAA
>VZRX01002029.1:25219-56985 GCA_013398075.1 Notiomystis cincta
TCTGTTAAAAAGCAAAGAGCAGGGGCAGGATTTGAAACTCTTTATGGGATGAAGAAAGCTGCAGACAGGGAGCTACCAGCTGGCTCCCTGGCTGTGATTCCGTGACCCACGGCGATGCCTGCAAGGGAGCCACGGGGCCCCATGCTGGGCCCTGGCAGCAGGAGCTGGTTTGCCTGGCACCAGTCACCACAGTTACCTGCTGCCTCCAGCTGCATCTAGAAGACACCATGCTATTGTCACCCCCCCTATTCAAGAGCATTTCTGAGTGTGACATGGGTACGTATCATCAACTCATTTGTGATTTTTTTTTTTTCCTAGCTTGCTATGTCCATGTAGGCACACAAGCCCAAATTTCACAAACTGCCTTTCTCTGGGTCAGAGAAGCCACATGCAGATATTCACATTTGCACAACTCCTTTTAGGACCTTCAGGGTTTAGGACCTTTTAGGCCACTGAGGTTGCAAAGACATGAATGTGGTGCTTTGTGTGATATTAGCAGCAGGTTGCTTCTGCAGAGAGCAGTACTCCTGCAGAGGGTAATGCAAGTATCTTTGTGATGATGGAGCAGGTGAATGGAGGTGTTCAAGCCTTTGGGTCTTTCCCCACGAGCACCCAGGATAAGAGCCAGCATGTGCAGTTCCAGCCCATCTCTGAGACACAAGCCTCAGTCTCACACTTTCAATGCACAGTTGTAAATTTGGAGTTAAATTCTTCCCTGAGTGACCACAGCACAGGGATTCACTCCCACCACTGGAAATGTGAAGAGCCTCACTGTACTGGGCTGACTCTGGCTGGATGCCAGGTGCCCACCAAAGCCACTCTGTCACTTCCATCCTAAAACAGGGGAGAGAAATATAATGAAAAACGTGTGGGCTGAGATAAGGACAGGGAGAGATCACTCACCTGTTACCACCACAAGCAAAACAGACTTGACTTGGGAATCAAAATAGGACAATGAGAAATAAAACCAAATCTTAAAACACCTTCCCCCCATTCCTCTCTTCTAAGAATCAACTTCACTTCTGATTTCTCTCCCTACTATCCCACCAGCAAGGAATGTGGGCTGTGCTCAGTTCATTACACGTTGTCTCTGCTCCTTCCCCCTCAGGGAGCCAGAGCTCCACAGACTTCTCCAGTGTGAGTCCTTCCCATGGGCTGCTTGAACTGCCCCAGTGTGGGAGCCTTCCACAGGGTGCAATCCTCCAGGACCCCTCTGTGCATGCAGAGCTGTTGCTCTCACACTCTCTCCTCTCTCCTCTGGCTGCTGTTGAGAAGCAACTTTCCCCCTTCTTACTCACATTACCCCAGAGGCAGTACCAGTGCTGCAGATGGACTTGGTCCATCCTGGTGCCAGTTGGCATTGGCTCAGCTGGACTTGGGGGAAGCTTCCAGAAGCTGCTCACAGAAGGTCCCCCCACTGCCAAAACCCTGCCACACAAACCCAACAGACTTGCATTCTCATTTACTGGGCTCCTAATTTAGACACTGAAATTCAGTGCCTTAG
This sequence comes from Notiomystis cincta, assembly GCA_013398075.1. NCBI lineage: Eukaryota > Metazoa > Chordata > Aves > Passeriformes > Notiomystidae > Notiomystis > Notiomystis cincta. The sequence continues at coordinate 26,724 of VZRX01002029.1, forward strand.
AAGAGACAGTGAGAATAACCCAGGGTGCAGGGGAAGGAGATACATCAGCTGACAACAGCTTTCTTTCAGTGCTGGACTTGTCGGTGTATTTTGAGCCTGCTCCAACCTGCAAAGCCAGCTGAGTCTTTCAAATGATTTCCACCAGCTGTTTTATCCAAAATCCCTTTTTAAAAACAATTAAGGATGAATTTTAGTATTGCTCCTATTTATAACAGTGGACATTACATGCAGGACAGATCCTATATTCAACAGAATCAGGACAAAACCCCCCCAGAATAACAGAATAGAGACAAATGCTTTCTATCCACATCAACTCCATTCACTTCAATGAGAACTCCAGAAGTAGGTCCTGCAAGGAGGGTATTACTCTTGCTAGAGGGAGTGCCCTGTGAGGGACTCTTGATGTGATTTGTCAGACCTAGTTCAGATCACAAAGCCAACAAAAAAGCTTCAAGTAATGTGTTCAACAAATGGAACATCTTTCATCAATTACCAAGTTGCAACGAGGAATCAAAAGAATTCTAAACACCGAGTTCTGCCTTTCCTCAAACATTTCCCTTTGTAAGAATAAAACAAAATCAGTAATCATCAGTATGGATGTCTACTTGGATTTGAAAGCAGATAATGAATAGTACATCACTTTCACTTATTAATATAACTAAGCTTGTTGCATAATATCTGCTTATTTTTGGAAAGTATCCCTTTCTACCTGTCCCAACAGCACATTACTGACTTGGCAAGAAGCACGAGCTTTTGAGTGAATAAGAGAATTTCTTCAGCTTGAACTCACTTGCCAAATATTTTGTCTTGAAAGTCTGGGTCACCCATTACATGAGTTTTTGAAGGAGAAAGTCCCCTTGACCAGCTTTGCCATAGCTTCCATTTCATTTGGCTGTGTGTGATGCCTGCAGTTTATTTATCTCACGAATGATTACAAAGAACATTTTGGTAGAGAAGACTCATCTGCCAGATCACACACTCTCAAGAGCATTGAGAAGACACATCCCCTTCCACCTACGTTTGCTCAGGACAAAACCTGCTGCTCCAAACCCAGGGTGAGAAGCTCAGAAAATGGTCCATGATGGCTTTCATCCCATGCCTGTGATGTTTGAGCTCCATGGGCCTGAAGGATTGATCCTGAACCCTGCAGAGGATGAACACCCCACAATACCCTGGCTGGCACTGAGCCCTGGTAGATCTCATCCCTGTCCCACAAACAGATCTGCAACAGCTGAGGACTTCCTGCAATGTTCTGATGGCTTCTCTGCACTGCTCTGTGCTGGCTTTTAATAACTGGACAGACTGGAGGTATAGCCTGAATAGTCAGTCCTACTGTGGCTGTCACCCACTGTTTATATTCTTTAGTTCAAGTCTCATAAAAAGCCCAGCTGTTGGTCTTGGAAAGATAAATCAGCATTTCAGTATTTACTCTTGCTTCCATGAGGTGCTATCAATCACATCCAATACACATTTTATAGTGCTTCTCTTTTCCTTTACCTCATCACTGTACAAAACACAGTGCTGGGGGAGAGAACACCAGCCTGTATCTGAATATAAACAATTACAAGGTTTGAGAGCCCAGGGTGTTGTGTTGGATCTGCATCTTTATCTCTGAATGGAGTTCTCAAGGGTTTATGAAGACAGCAAAGACTTGGGATGCCTTAGCCCCCTTGTGCTCATAAAGCTGATAGAAAGGAGAAGACCAAAGACATTAAACTTTCTGACTCTGCTTAGTCTAATTCTGTCCTAGCAAGGGATAGTCAACACTGCACAAATACAGTAGAATAACAAACAAGGCACCAGCTGGCACTTTAAACAGCTCCTAATGTCCCTCCACAGCCATGCAATGTGCTGTCATCACTACAAGCCAGGCATCAGATGCCTTTATTTTTAATTGCACTGAAGAGATACTGGTCACAGGGAAGGCTCAGGCCAAAGGCAAGACTGATCACAGCCCCTTCCCAGGCAAGTGCTGCTCCGAGATGTCATTTTCCCTTGTGCTGAAAAATGCTCCTGGTTCAAAAATTCATGGCATGTGTTCAAATGTCTCCCAGAAACTCTTTCAACCACAGCCACAAATATGGTTTCACTCTTCAAATGCTGCATTGGCAGCAAAATCAAAGCAAAATCAAAGCTTTGCCACTGTTTGGCCATTCCAGTTTGGAAAGAAATTTTTTAGCCAAGATTACTGCAGAATTCCCACTAGCCATCAATCACAACAGCCTGCTGAGATGAAGTTGATACCCTGAATTTGTCTACAGCAAAGTAACCCCTTGATTTGGTGCTCTTGTGGCTTTTCCTCAAAGGTAAATTTCTCCACATGAATCATTAACAGAGCCCTTCTGTCTTCCAGCTTGCTATTGAACCATCCAGGAGGCAGCATTTAAATGCAAGAAGGTAAAACAACAGTATTGACTGTCCTTTGTCTAGGTTTATTTAATTCTCTAAAGCAAACAGTTTGTGTGAATTGCATTCTTGGTAATAAAATCGTCTTGCACATTTGCTTATAGAGGGTCACCAGGGAGAGCAAATGCACCTGTACTCAGCAATAAATGTTTGATTCTGTGTTGCACAGCAATTATTCAAAATGAGAGAGACTATTGGATCCAAGACTGTTGCCCTTTAGGACTCAGCCTGTCAAGTTGCATAGCTCTGTACTTTTTATCCAAGTGGATTTAATCTTCACAACCTTATTACTGGGTGATATTCCAGTCTTTCAGTCCAACTTGCACCGAGCTTGAAAAACATTTGACTACCAGACTGCCTTTTCTTTGCAATAAGGGACATTGCTTTTTTATTATTATCATTTTTTATCAATATCCTGTAGCATATGAAAGGAGTAAAATTTAAATTGCATGGGTGGTTTATGCTGAGAGGACAGAGAAAGGCAGAGATTTCAACTGAATCACGCCTAAAATTGCTTCATCCCTGGCTTTAAAAATGCCATAGCTTTAGTCATCAAGAGGAAGTTATGATGCTGGCATATATTTATTTTCTCATGTGTTTTTGTGCTTGCTTCAGAAATTTATCAGGAATGTGTTATTTTTCTGTCTTCTTAAATTAAACAAGGAGCCATTAATACACTTTACAAATACATCCTTCTGTAGATACTTTCTTGACATTTACTACTTATCTAGCCTTGCACTTGATGTACTTTTACATATTGCTCAGCAAAGAGAAATGCAGCAAAATTCCACAGAGCTTTAAGTGCTTGCAGAGATGTGAACCAACTTCTCCTTAAAGGAAGATTTAATCAACGCAGTGCCACCCCAGCCCTGACCAGATGATCAGTCACCATGGCTCTGAGTAATATCTTGGGCTGTCTGAGCTTACACACACTTACAGACCACTTAATCACCAAATTTAATCAAGATAATAATTAGGCACTGCATCCTGTTTAATGCACAAGGATGTGAGAGTCTTCCAGCTCCTGCTGCCAGATCGGAACTGAACACAGGAATGGAGGTAAAGAATCAGCAAAGCCAACAAGCTCTTTCCATAATGATAGAAGAAAAGCTAAACCCAGCTTGCCAAATCCTTAAGAAATCCATTTTTTTGTGCCAGTTGAAAACCCAAGCCTACACAATTCTTTCAACAACCTATTTCTTCAGAAGACCAACCTATTATTTTTGATTTGACCAGGCTTGAGAGATAAAGCTCAGGGTCCTGGCACAGTAGGTGTTCAATTGGTGCTTAGTAAGCACTTTCTGCTGAGATAAACCCTGCTCTGCAGAAGGGATGAGGGGGGAAAGGAAAAGCTCAATTAAGTGACTTTTTGAAGGTCAAAAAGCAGAATACAAGTCTGTCAGTCATCTCAGCCACTGTACTAGACTGCCTCTTGCATCAGCTTTGTAGGTCCAAGGAAACAGTTACAAGACTCTACAGTTAATACATTTTTTGAAGCACCTCATATTTACTGAAAGCTAAGAAAAGTCACTTTCTGGGATAGATTCTATTAAGAAGATTTTTTCCCTATTTTCCTCCAACTTCAAAGTGCCACGTGAGGCTCCTCGTTAGAGCCGAGTGACATCCACAGGTCACTGAGCTGGAGAGCAGCTGCAGCAGCAATGCATTATAAACATGAAAAAGCCCAGAAACATGAAGGCTTGCAAGAAGTAATGCAGGGGTGTAGAAAATTGACTAGATGACCCAATAGGCCACATCTGTTCCTAAATTCTACAAACCCTCTGTGTTAAAAATAGGATGAAAAGTGTGTTTGTTTGTTTTTCTTTTAAACCAGTGGGGATATTGGCTAACATTTTAAATTCAAAAAGTTCTAATAAGGGCCAGCAGGAAACCAACTCCAGAGAGTGATAGGGAAGTAAAATCCTTTCTTTACATACATGAGACTTAAAAAAAACAAGATAAAGAAAAAGTAGAACTGAATGATGGTTACATTTCAATCTTAAGAGCTGCTGTTAGCTGCAATAAATCCCTTTTGTAAAACTGGTGTCTCGAGCTGTAAATTCTTATCAAGAGTGTTATTATCAGCCATTGTGGGACTGTGAACAAGAATTCTCACTGTATTTTAATGGCTGCTGGCCATATCCATCAAAAAGGGGACTCTAACAGACATACAGTTATCATTGTTCAAATATTAATGGATATATGGCATTCCCATTCATTATTCAAGTGACATTCAGATGCAGTTTCAGTCAAAGCTGCCTCTTCATAAACGTTATTAGCTACAAATGTGCCTTTAATAAAATATTGCACTGTGTAAAAATAAAGCATTGTACTGATAATCAGAGGAAAATGAATGGAAGGAACTAAAATCCACAGCAATACAGTCTGAACTCCTTAGTCAGTCAAAAACCTCTTTGATTTCAATGGTCAGTTTCTCAGGACCAGCACAGGAATGCAGGATCAGGCTCATTGGGCACAAAAAAACCCTTCTCCAAACTCCTGTGGCCTCCGTGCAGACTGCTACCTGATTATTTGAGTCAGAATGGGTCTGTCTGTGGTCAGTCTGACCACAGCTCAATAATACTGTCTGCAAATCCAATATACATGGTCCTCTGGACAACTTTACATTCATTATCCAACTGCTTGGACCACACACCTTGGAAAACCCTCTGTAAATGAGTGTTGTATACAGTTCAATGCCATTAATGCTCTGCTTTTCTTGTGGGTGCTCGTATTTTATTTATTAACTTGAGTGTTGAGGTATCTTAAGAAAGGCACTCAGAGCTGAAACATCCTAAATCTAATCAGGTTTCACATGCTGGCCCCAGACTGCTTCCTACTCAAGCCAGGAAGCAGCTATTTATTTTTCCCTAAATTAATACCAGCTCAGCAAGACACTTAAGCACACATCTAACTTTGTAACAACACGGTCCTTCCCCACTCCCTTGAATAGTGCAGATGCAAATACTCTGCTGAATCAGTTTTATAAAAATCCAGTAGAAGTCAGTAACAAATACTGTGACTGTGCTCTGCAGCCAGGAGGCTGGAGCACGCTGCTGGGATCTGAAGCACAGTGTCCTCACAAATGCCATGGGGATGGATGCCTCCACTTGTCTGAATCCTGCCCAGTTCCAGGGCCCACAGCCACATACACTGCCCCTCCTCTCTCTGTCTGGGAATGAGATGTCTTTCTATACAGAAGGTATCTCTTCTGCAAGATATATCTTGGGTTTCCCTGCCCTGCTCTTCTAACTGTGCATTTGAGATGAAAATCCTGTCAGCAGCAAGGCTGGGTGTCTGAAGCCAGAGGGATAGGAGCAGAGGTGGTTTATTTGCCAGAGCAGAAGGCTTTTCTTCTACAGCAACTTTGCATGAAATTGGATTTATTTCTATCAGGATGAAAGAAAAAAAGCAACATTTCAGTGGAGCTGGGAACCTGCCCCCACTAAGTATGGACAGAACATGAAGAAGATGAAGGCAAAAACAGTTCCTGCCAAACCTGGTCAGCTCAGATGGACTCTGCTCTGGGAAAGAGTCAGAGAGACGACAACAAGAGGATGCAACTCGTGCATCAAACCCCTTCTGGTCAGTAGCCCTCTTCCCACACAGGCACCTAAACTCTGCAGAGAGTTTGTCTTAAAAGCAAAACAAAAACCAAAATAGTAGTAGTAGTGGTAATGTTCCCAGAGGTAGGTGGTGTGATGTCCCTGCACCTTGAGAGAATATTTGCCCTACACCTCATGGCTGCACACAGCTGGCACCCAAAAATCACTCATTTCTCTGCCTGTGCTTCCTTAGAGTTCCCACTGTACGTGTTGTGCCCAGCACACATGGACAAGAAGGGCTTTTGCAGAAAGTCAGTTTTGTTGAGAGGAAGACTGAAGGACATCCTCCCTTCCCACCACTGAGGGCTCTGCTCAGGCTTACACCCAAAGAATTAATAATCTGTGACCTGAAAGAAGACAGCCAGCACTGCTTGTTATTTTTTTGGAGAAGAGGAAGAAGCTGGGGGGTACTTTTGGGTGCAGGTTCAAGTTGGAGGATCCAGGGCACAAAAAAGGAATTCTCCTTGTAGCCTAAGGCCTTCAAACAGGTGTGACTTCATGCACATGTGGATGATCTGGCCATGACACTTAATGGCTCAAGGAAAAAGACCAAAATAACCTCCTAACATTAGCTAATTCAACAGCTTTAGGGGAAGGACCACCAGCAGCAAGAAAGACATGCCCAGGGAGAGAGGGCAGAGTACAGTTTTATCAGAGCAAATCTGGATTAATCCAACTGGTTTTGATGCATACTCATCCCAAAGAAGCACACCAGTTTTTCTATTCATCAACAATGGTTTTTTTCCCTACACTTTGGGTAAACCTTTCAGACATCCACCATTTGATCCTGAAGGTTCAATTTCATAAAGAAGTTTCAGTGGGAAGTCATTATTCCTCCAGCCTAGGTGGAATCATTCACTGTTGCTGTTTTAAAAGGTGACCATAAAAAGACATCTCATACAGGCTGCAAAACCCAGCATTTTAGTCTTGAAACTCTTACTGTTATGCAGGGTTATTTCCATGGAGCCAGAGTGAAGAAGGATCCTCTTCACTGCTGCTCCTCACTTAGAGTTAAAACACTTTCCAAATCATACATCTATAAGCAAGATAATTTCTCAGTGCCTTTGCTAGGTTTAAAAATGAAAATTAAAGTATTATTAGGGGGTAAGGGTTAGACATATACCCAGCCAACTATCTGGCAATGACTCCACCTGGAACAAAGAGATTCCAAAATAAATTTTTTAATGAGAAGGATGGCAAAAAGCCAAGCAGAAGTTGCAGAGGACACCTCATTAAAGAAATTGATAAGCCTAAGTCAGGTCAATCTGTTTAAGTAACTCAATGGCTTCAGTCAGATTGGAATAGATCTGTTTAATTTGCCTTCAGGAAAGCAGCAGCACAGTGGGAGCGGAGGAGACCTCGCAGGGAGCCATAAGAGTTCTGTAAAAGTTGGTAATTGTGCAGGAAGTTGATCTGTGGTTTACTCACTTGGAAGAGGGACATCTCACAGGAGATGAGCCAGAGGAGCTGCAGGCAGCAAGAGCAGCCACACTGGCACAGTGTGCCAGGAGCGTGGGACCTCCCCTGCCCAGCCACAGCCCACACCGGGCACAGGGGCCCACCAAAGAGCCAGTCTGGCAAACACACAACACCCAGTTCAAGGCATGAGCCAGAGCCTGGCTTATTTTTACACCTTTGCAGCTCTGAGAGAGTTTCAGCAGGAATAAGGAGCTGATTTTCTGCCGGACCAAAGAGCTCAAAACACGGTTCTCATTTTGAAACTAAAGCCCAGGGGCCCTGAAAGGGAAGATGAATTCTTGCAGCTCACAAGGCCTGTGCTGTGGAGCAAGCAGCACTGTGGTCTCTGTCAGGAGGTGAGCCCTGCCTCTGCTCTCCTGCTGACCGCAGCTAGGGCTCACTCAGGATTTCTGGGGGCAGCACAGCCCCGCTGTGCCACACCTGGCCCGAGACTGCCAGAGCCAGGCAGCCTCGTGCTCACCAAGGCTGCTCCGGGCACTGCACCAGCCGTAAGCCGCAAACTGCTCCCAAGCCCAGGCCCGCCTTTGCAGGCACCTGGGAGACCCACTGGGGAGACTTCGGGGCTTCTTTCCTCACTGAGCAGAAGAATAATGTCTTTAACTAATTGCATGGTTTGCTAATAGGTAAATAAGAACTTAGCCTCAGAGAAAAAAGTTTTAAATACACCCAGCGCTGCTTTTATTGGGCAGATCTCAGCAGCAATACCATGGGAGGTTTTGTCATGTTTGGACTTAATATGCCTTTTAGAGATGATGTATAAGAAATTATCATAGTGATTAAGAGGCAAACACAGTGCAAATGGAGTCCCTGTCACCCAGTCTGCAAGCAAACATTAAACTTTATAATGTATGACTGTACACAGTAATGAATAAGTACATCTCTCAGAGGCTTTTGTTCCTTGCAGCCATATTCTGAGGGGTTTGGTGCAGCCCCAAATATTAAATATCCTTCAATAGGCCCTAAGGAACCATAAGGTTTTGAATTCTTTGAAAAGACCTTCTGGTCTCAGCACTGGGAATCACACCTCAATGCTTATCCTGCTAATAGGAAAGTTAGAAAAAAAAATTAAAATATGAAGGGAGAGATTCCCATATTGCTATCCAACCTGAAAAGGAGGCATTTTAGTGAAACACCATTAAGATGACCATGACAACATCATTAATCTTATCAACACAGCAATAACACAAAAGACTAAAACCTGCAGCATCAAAGTGAAACCCATTTATCTGAAACTGAGCTGATTATATTTTAGCCTGGAAAAAGGTATTACATCCCAGCTGAAGGTTCTCTTGATTTTCCAAGAGGGGACATGTTAGGCACATACTTCACCAGGGGTGTGGGGATCCCAGGGGTCCCAGACATTTTAATGCCGCACCAATGTCACCTGCACTGCTCACAACAAACAATCAGAGTGGTTTGGAGGGGAAGAAACCTTAAAGATCATCCAGTTCCAGGCCCCAGCTGTGAGCAGGGACACTTTCCACTAGACCAGGTTGTTCTAAGCTTCATCCAACCTAGCCTTGAACACACATCAAGGCACAACAAGGCCCCTCTGGCAACCCACCACACACAAATGGTTCCCCTTTGGGAGGAAAGGAGGCAAATGCAGGAGCTACACAGGTTGGAGAGATGAAGATTTCAGCCAGGATTTTGGAGGGATGATTACTACAGACCATTAAGCCGTTCTCCTCTGGCTGGATTTATTGTTGACTCAACAAAGAAACACCACAGGGGCTGAGTACCTGCCAGGGCTGTGCAAAGCAGTTGAGCCAAATTTACTTAAAAAAAGGAAAAGCCAGTGTAAAATCGGAAGGAAGCCATAGACAGTTCTTTTCTCTTGCACCTGCAAAACCAAAGCTAACTTTCCTCTCAAAGGGAAATCTGCAAGTGCAGAAGCCAGAAGCTTGTGAGAAATACACCCTCTCCCTTCCACCATGAATACTGTCAGTGGATGTTTAAAAATCCCATCTCCATCACACACTTCACTTCCCAAGCTGAGCACATTTCGATTCACCTCCTCCTAGCAGCTTGCAGCTCCTTTTCTAGGGGGTAGGAGTGAGAAAGCAACGAGAAGGGGGAAAAAGCAAACCTGACAAATGCCTGTCCCAGGGCAGGCAGCGCCGAGCAGGTGGACACCGCGGGAATCACTCGCGTCTCAGGAGTGGCGAGAGATGGATGAGCTGGATCTGCAGAGAGCTTAGGTTAGTCAAATGACTTTTGCAGGCTTCGTGCCAGAACGAAGCAGAATGAAACAGAGATAATCCGCTGAAAGAATGCCCCATACAGCAGGGGAACAGCCAGATGCTTCCTGTGCATGATATTTCAGGGTAGCGCAAGATACAGATCGGGACACAGGTTCAGCAAGGTCATCAGCAGCAGGTCAGAGGGGGAAAAAAGGTTAAAAAAAATTGGAATACAACAATGCAAAAGCAGAACTACAGGGCAAGTGCTTTGTGCTGGGAAGTTGTGACTCCCTGAGGCCTGGCACTGAGAAAGGGCAGTCAGAGCACTGGAGAGCCACCCCGGAGCAAAGCTGCATGTGGGCGGATGGTAATTTGGGGCTTTCTGCAATATCAAATATTCATAAATGGTTCGGCAAAAACCTTGCAAATAAGGAAAGCATCATTGTGAAGCAGATTTAGTATTCCCCAACTCAAAATGCAGGTTTTGTTTTAAAAGCTTGCAGAGTTAAAAATAAATAAATTAATAATCAACACACTAAAATGGCACACACAGTAAAGGTTTCTTTGCTTGTTTTTTCTGGAAGCATCTGAAAGTCTAAGGATCATCCATAACAGTCATCTTAGACCTCAAAAGAACTGCCCACAGCTTAGTTTTGTTTCTTTTTAACACACTTCCTTAAGTATCTGAAATTAGGTAATTAAGGAAATAGTGCCTCTAGCAGACATCTGGGCTTTCAGTTGTCAGATTTTCCAGCTATATCATGTGCTATTTAGCAACATCTTTCCTTGTCTTCAAGTATTTTGGTGGCTCGGGGGATTTCAGATCACATCATAACTAAGACTATAGCTGCCCAGCTAGTCACAGATAATCAGAATACTATGAGCTGAACAGAGAGACAGAGAGCATTGTGCTGAGAGCCATAGGTGTGATGCAGAATTACAATAGAAAATCTTCTGAAAATGAACCATGTTTTCACATCCCTCCGCTGCATTTTCAATGCATTGCTCCTTTTACTTTTCCATGATTGACCAGTGTTTTTGGCTTTATTCTTTTACATATTTAGCTATTAACAGAGAACAGAAATGATGTTTCTCAACTAAACAAATTTCACTTCTGCATCCCTTCATCCCTTCCTGAGAAAAGCCAACAAAAGCACGCTTTTGCAATGACAGTGACCATGTGTAAGAGCAGTGGGCTATCAAATTAAAGACAAATGTGTTGTAATATCAACACTGACTTGCATGCACAGCAGAGCTATCCTGCTGAAAAAAGAGCTAATGAATCCTATGCTACAAATCATCAGAAAAGTGTGTTTGAGCTGTATGAACAAAGGGAAATTGCCACTGAAAATACCACTGTTCAGATGGTTGCACAGGAGAAATTCCATCCTCAGGTTATCACCAGCAGCTGGTGCTCCAAATGACCACCAGGATGTTATGAAAGACTCTTTCAGCCAGAAAGAGCCATTTCCTCCTTAACCTCCTCATGGAGGCAGCAGTACAGCCCAAAGCATGAGACACAGCACCTGGTGTACCCAAAACCCTGCTCTGCTGCTTTTCTCAAAACTACAGCACAGTAGCAAGTATCAGGGTCAACAAGACTTTGACAAAGCATCACTGCTCCACTGGAACTTGAATGTTGCTATTCTTTCATTTGAGAAAAAAAAGAACACCCTAACATTTGCCCTGTGCAGATGGCTCACAGCACCCTTTCAATCAGGGGACCAGGCAAAGTAAAAAATACTTGAGGAAGCTGTTTCCTCATGTGGAAAACAACATTTTGAAAAGAGTTCACTCACTGCACTGGGGGCACTTGGGATAGGGTCAGTCTGGACCTCCCATCCCTCACAGTGTACAGGGGGTGTAGGCAACAGGAAGGCACCAACCAGTTTTCAGCTGAGCCATGGATCTGAGCACAATTAATTATTTGGGGTTTGACTCTGTTTTATGCATTAAGGTTTTATGGAGGAGTCTGGGTCCTTGGTTCTGCAGGACACATCTCAGTCAATCAGGCCAGTGAAATTTTTTTTCTTCCTGCAGAAAGAGCAGATCCAGTCCATTTTGGACCATAAGGAACCTTCTCTGTATCTTCCACATTCATCTAAAAGGAACACCTATGTGCTAGAATTTCCATTGGATAACATACACACACACATATACATATATATGGCTTTTGTTGGTTTGGGTTTTTTTAATGACATAAAAGTAAGGCAGCATGGCCCTCACTGACTTTCATCAAGGTGCAGACAACTCAGTGCTGTTTGGGCTCTGAAAGTCTCCCATCAGGTTATTGGATGGGCATTACCTTGGTGCTCCAGCTGTCCAGAGCAGAAGGTAACCACAGGCCCAGCTCCTTGGTCAGACTCTGCCCTCTGGCACTTGCATGCCCAGCTAAGAGGTTAATAGGATCTCATCCCAGCCTGCTGAGGCAGGGCCCATCTGATCTCACGTCACACCTCAGCACTGGAGCAAGTCATCAAGGCTTCTTTAACTGTGAGCAGGGAGGAAGTCCCACCTCCAGAGCCTGTTCTTTCAATGCCTCCTCTAAATGAGACAAATGACATATTGAAGTACCTGTTTCTCATTGTGACCAATAAAAGGAGGGCAGATTACCAGGTCTGATGGCAGCACATGCTTTGCAGATGCTTGCACTCTGTCAGATGTACCCAACGCTGACCTGCACTCCAAGGAAGTTCTATTCTAGCACAGGAAAACTCTCCTTGTTCCAGAGGGAACACAAACTGCTTTCACTTTGTACCATGCCTATCCTCCATGCACTCACTGCCTTTCATTTCATAAGGAGAGCAGTTTTCTCCTGATTGAGTGAAACTGGAATATTCTTAAAAGAAAATGAAGATCCAATTCCCTGAGACTCATTTCTGCAAGGCTGTTTTTGCATTATGGGGTCGCAGCAGGGTAATATTCCCAGTATTGATTCTGGCAGCCAGAATCTGTCAGCCAGCAGCAAGGAGAAGGGGCAGATGGAGTGAGAGTCTTGTCCATGAGAGCCACACATGTACTAGCCCTGAAGCAAGACGGAGAAACCAAGCCCAACCCTCAGTGCTGAAAGGCAGGGCTTGTCGCCAAACATGAGCACGGTTTTCCTTCATTTCTTAGTCATCCCACATGTTTTTGCTCTCCACTGTGCTTCTCAAGGAAATAACTCCCAGAAGCCAGGTGTTTTTCCTAGCTGTTTGTTTTCTTGGCTCCTCTGACCACTGGCTCCAGTTAACAGCTTTCTCTTGTCCCTTTCTGTCCTCACCACCGACCCAGGACACCCAGGAGGATGGTGCTCTGAGCCACCTTGCCTGAAAATCCACAGAAATGAAGAATAAAGACACATTTGGGGACAAAATGCACTGGAGCTGCAATGCTCAGGAAGCCCTGAAAACCTAAACCCACCTTCCCTGTCACGGGTGCAATCTCCACATTTTAACCTCTCTTCCCAGCACTGGGACCAAGAGGAGACAGAGATAAAACAGCTACAGGCTTCATGCTGCCAGGGAGGAGGAGTTCTGTCATGGCAGCTCCCTCCACTCCCCATCACTGCACATCAAGTGCAGTAGGGGAATAACAGAATAACATCTCTGAGTGGTCACCAGAGTCACTGCAGTCCGCACAGCACCTCAGGTTATGGAGCTGCCTGGGCAGGAGAAATTCCTCTGGCCACCACGGCTTTCTGATTGAAAGGATGACACCTCTGCAGCTACTCTGGGCCTGGCAGCTCTCCAAACCCCTTCCCATGGGACACTGCTGAGCACCTGGGCTGGTTCACTCCTGCACCAACACACCCTCCTCTGCCCCAGGAGGATCTCACGTCTGCTTTCAGGGCAGGCAGGCGGCAGCATCCCACTTGGACAACAACTCCAACAATGTCCCTCATCTTTGCCACGCTGGTGGCAAACCCTGCTCAGGGCATCCACTCTCAGCACACTGCCAGTCACATACTGCCACCTGCAACCATGTCTGCCATCTGTCAAGGGCTATTAATCACAGAGTGGCTTAGGGTGGAAGGGACCTTAGAAATGTTCTTGTTCCAAACCCCTGCCATGGGATGGGACACCTTCCATTAGGGCAAGTTAGTCAGAGCCCCATCCAACATGGCCTTGAACTCTTCCAGGAATGTGACATCCACAGCTGCTCTGGGTAGCCTGTTCCAGTGTCTCACCATCCTCACAGTAAATGGGCCACTCATTCTTCTCATCCAGTACATTAAAGACTACAAGGTTGTATCTTGCAAAACCTAAATCATTTACTTAAAATTTCATCTAAACCTGCCTCTGTTTTTCCTTCCTGTACATTAGAAGGCAAGGCAAGTGCTCCATTTTTCTTACTGCAGACTGGGACCTCACAGTGCAGACCTTATTGGTTTTTATTATTCCCACATGCAGCAAAGCTCTCCTTTCCGTTGTCACTCTCTGACACACTGTCACTGCAGGGGTAAGAAAGAAGGAGAGGAAGGTAATGACACAAAACAAGGTTTTAACCTGAAGTTTATTCCTCTTTGGCTGTCTGAGGCTGCTTGAAGCATGAATCCAGTTCTGCTGTTTAAAACAGGAATTACCCAAGTGACTCATCTCTTGCTGAGGTTCTGATGAACTGGCTTGTTCACCACGTGCCAGTGCTCAGGGCAAGCCACTTGTCCCTGCTTACAGCAAGAACCTGATCCCTGCAATTTATTCCTGGGTCTGCTGGGGATTCCATGGCTTTGGGGAAATTGCAATAAAGACTGGAAAACTTGACAATTTTAAACTGATGCTTACATTCTCAACAGACTCTTCCTGTACAGATTGTTTTAGCTCCAATGCTGAGACTTCAAACTTGTGCTTATATTGTAAGTCTCATTCACATAGTCATTAGCAGCATTTAATTGGGGGAGAATCTGCTATGAAACTTAGTCATCTGGTACCATGAAGAAGTGCTGGCATGGCTGTTGGATGCTGTGATAGGGACTGGTACTCCAAATCAGGAGAGAGCAGAGCTTTTCAAGTTCTGCTCATTATTGCTTTGCAATGACACAGGAAACAGCAAGGGCTTTAATCTCTCATTCAGGGATTTGGGAACAATCTAGAGGATACAGAAGTTTTGTTTTGTTTTCTCCTTTAAATGCTTCATTAAAGTACTGCTCATTTAATAACAGGCTTGCAGAGAAAAAAAAAAAGGAAATAAATGACGTGTTTTTATGAAAAACCAAAACTCTGACACGTCTTTGCTCTTGTTGTGCTACAAACAAGCTTCCTTAAGTTGCAGGAGACTTGGCTTTGCATAAGAATGTTTCACACAGAACAAGTGGCAAAAATTATTCTAAAACACAAGGGAAAAATTAAGAGGGAAAATACAAGATGAGATGGCCAGATGAGCAGTTAAAGGCTCCGACACCTTGATCTCAGCACATCAAACAGAATGCATCTACTTACAGGCAGCCTGTGCCCTCCTCCTAAAAATACACTGCTCCTTGGTGCACAGCTATTTGATTTCAGATCAAAGCATTCTCAAAGGTTGGTGGGGTTTTGTTGCCTTTTTTTTTTTTCTTTCAGCCACTTGCAGCCACTTCCTCCAGTAACCCTCAGTGCTTCAAACACCCCTTGGCACACTGGATACAGGGCAGCCCTTCAGATTCAAGTTTCAGGGCTGTACATCACCATGATGGATCAGACTCCAGCAAAAAGACTGTGTAATGAAAATTTCAGGAAGAGGAAGAATTAATTTTGGTGTGATACCACAAATCAGTCTTCATTTTAGAGTAATTAAGTGCAGCAGCTACAAGCCTGGCAACACAAACAGGGCTGCTACAGGTATCCTGCAGCAATGCAAGCTACAAGAGTTGTGACTAACACAGATTTATGGTGGGACTCATGTGCCCAGTAATCCCCAGTAGTGAGAGCTCTACTGCACCAGGCTGCCCAGAGCACTGGTGGATGCTCCCTCCACACCTGGAAACATTCAAGGTCAGCACAGACAGGGCTCTGGGCAACCTGATCTAGGGGAAGGTGTCTCTGCACATTGCAGAGGAGCAGGACTAGGTGACTTCTAAAGGCTCTTTCCAACACAAATCACTCTGTGGTTCTATGATTCTTCTCCCCTGCCAGCCTATCCCCAAGGTCACAGCAGAGTGTGATGCTTGTTGGTCAGAGGAGCAGCAAATACAAGAAACACCTAATGAAGTCACACTGCCCATCCAGGCAAAATGTGGTGAAATCCTGGCCATGGCAAATTTAGTAAAAGCTGCAGGCAGAGGAAGGAACTCAACAGCCTGATTTGCTGTGGCTGGTTATTTTAAGCATAGTGGAAAATGCATTGATGATCCTGGTTTAATAATTAAGAGCATCAAACTAAAATTTCAGGCCAAATTATGTTCTCGTTTTAGTTCATTTAGATCTGTGAAAATGAATTGAATTACTCAGGATCTTCATCGATGTAATAAACCTGGTCATTTTGGCACCACAGTCCATGGGTACTCATTACAGCAGCTAAACCACAGCCCTGCTCCAGATGGCTTGTCTCTATAACATAGCATCCATCCAAGGCACTCCAAAACCTAATCACCTACTGATCATATCACTTCAATTAAAAATTACTCAATATTTCCAATTGCTGGCATCCATTTTAGAAATAACAGAAAATTACAGAGTGCTTGGCCAGTAATATGCAGCTTTTCCTACACTGCAGAAATGTCAGCTAAGCAACATTAACCAGTTCAGCAAGGCAGTAGATTTCATATCTGGTATGTGTGGTGTGTTTTAAAATTTCTCTACCTTTACATCTGCTGGGGCAACAGACTCCATGGGACCAGCTGACAGCAGAGACAAAAAGGGAAAAATGTCCCTTACACTAGAGATAGCTAGATGGAGAGAATTTTTTGAGAATTTGATTCAATCAAACAGCAAAAGCTTCAAAGGAAGGTCCAGTATCACTCTTTTTCACTGAAAAGGACTCAGGTTGATGCACACATTGCTGCAGGGGCGAGACTGAAGGAAGGGAGAGCTTTGCTGAAGGGTGTGAGATAGACCAGGAGTTCTCATTCCCCCAGTAAATCCCATATTTGCTTACATGGCACTTACTCTGCTTTATATCAGGTAAATATAGAAAAGTAGAGAGATGTGGACCTGAGATGGTGATGATGATTATTTTGTGGAAAACAGAAAAATGCTGAGATCTCACTACAGAGTTTTCTGGGTAACTCATATAAAGTATAGACACAAAGCCAACTGGGTTTTTTATTCTAATGCCAACTCCTCAGAGCACTGCTCACCAGCTGTTTCAGCTTGAATCCATGAAGTCTCACCTCCAGGAGTACAGTCATTAGCTCCTCCAGTCTCTGCTGATAGACAGGCAGGGCTCACATCAGCCATGGCTCACATCAGCCATGGCTAACAACTTGGAGTGACTAGCAATGAAACTAAATACACCTTTGAGGAAGTAGCAGACTTTCTTACTCATTGTAAGGAAAATTAAGGGCATTTTCCAGACAGATGACTGTGCATGTCAAATTTGGTTCAATGTATTTAATGTCATAACCACACTTTCAGGTTGGAAAGGAAGAAGTGGCTCAGTTCCACAGCAGGAGAGTTTGCATGGAATAACTGAACCAGTATGAGCAAAATCTTCCTATACTGAGCCTTTTTGACAAGTATCCCAGAGTTTCTCCATTGTGCTGAGTGAATCATGGGATGTAGGTATCCTACAGTCCATAAAGACAGCAACCTCCACAGTCATCTAATTATTGTAGTTGAAAGCTTGGAGCACCTCAAACTGACATGGCAAAGAGACAATTACTGGGAAATGTGAGCTGATAACAGAATTCAAGAACACAATTCTAAAAGGAAATAGGTGGGCCATTGCATGAGGCCACCCATCTGGTTCCCTCTGTATGGCTGCATTTAGTATGTTCAAACACTGTGCAAATGTGTCACTACACCAAAAATGTGCTTTGCAGCGACGATGAACACGACATGTTCATGTGAGAATATGCACAGCTACATAAGAATATACCAGTTTCCTTTAGAGCGGCCCTGTGAAAAGGTGTTTTCAACTTTCCCTTAATCCCAGTATAATCACAGCCTTAAAAATGAGCATGAGATAACCAAAACATGAACAAAAAGAATATTGATTTGGGGCCATAAAGGAGTTGGCATGATGACTTAAAGGCAACCTGTGATCTCCCACCCTGAAATTGTACATTTGCTTTTGGTACCTGTCTCAGTGAACCCTGTGCTAATAAAAATCAATTTTCTTCTCAGCAGCTAAGTATGACATAGCCTTTCTTCCAGAAACCCCAGCATTTTCAGCTAACAGCCTCACACTGTTCTAGGTTGCAGACCTCTTCTTATAGATGCCACTCATGACTAGAGACTCAATGTACTAACTTATTTTTGCTTCACTGCTAGCAACCAGAGTCACAGCAGGTCATTAAAGAGATTTGTCTGGCTGAACAGCTTCCAGAAGTGCAATGAAGTAGTTATTTAATATCCTCAGATGAAAGGTGCTATGCAAATACAGAGCACTGTGTTGTACCAAAGAGGGTCCTCTGATTATGTCCTATTAGTCCAAGAGAGGCAAATGGGTTCTAGCCTGAGGTTTTGCAGTACCATTTCCCTGCTAAACTAGCTGTAGTCGACTTAGCTTGACAAATTTAAACAGTTAACCCACAGGAACTCAGGTTTCCTTTTCATATTTGCAGGTCAGCTGCCTTGAAACAATGTCTGAAATACAAACAGGCTTTCAGGGCCAGATTCTGATTTCATTGAGGATGGTGTAAATCAGGAATAATCCCTTTAGAGATTAGTAGGAGTGAGATCACATCCAAGCTCTTGGAATTAAAAAGTACAAACCATGTGCTTGTGGGCTTATTCTAATTCTGCTAAGTACAAAGCAATTCTCCTTCATGTCCTTCTCCCATTCTGTCTAAAGCACACTGAGCTGAAGAGCAAAGTGCTGTTCTGAACACCCAACAGAAGATGTCTGGCATTGCAAAATACTTTTACCTACAAAGTTCTTAAATAAGACTTGTGCTTTAAAAAGAAAAAACAAAACCTAACCCAAAAAACCCTCCACAGAGCAACACCAAAAAAAGGGGAAAAAAGGCCACCTTCAAATTACAGGAGCAGAGCAAAGTTTAAAGATCCCCCTTGCCCCTAAACTATGAAAAGAACTACAGTAACCATTTCTACAAGAAATCAGCACATTTAATTACTCCATTTTACAGCATCTGTCTCTGGTTCTGGGGATATATCCAAGGAAAGAACAAGCAGAGCCTTTGCGAGATGCCTGCAACATCCTTAGGGCCGCATCTCAGTGGAAATCCCAGCATTGCTACAAATTAATGCAATGTCATCTGGAAGTTACTTGTGTCCTTTCTCTGCCACTGTCTCCTTTCATAGGTCAAGCAATGAAAACACAACCACGCCAGTCAGCACCTCGTTTATTTTTAGGTAAGCTCAAAAGGAAGGCACCACCTTCACAAAAGGTGCATCTCTGTTCAGCTAAGCCAAAAGGATACATAACTTTTTTCCATCCATGTCCTGCCAACATACTGGTGTTCAGTTGCACCTAGAGAATCCTCTGAAAGGGGCCAAGAGACAAATCTCCATCCTGGTGAGATAAAGAGACAAGTCCCAACGTGATGTGGAACTGTGAAGTCACCCACTGAGAAGGGCTGCACGAGCCTGCACGAACTCTGCTCCACGTGGTGAGGAGTCCTGTCCGATCTGCGCAGCCCAGGGCGGTGCTTTGGGTGCTTCTCAGGCTGCCACGGTGGCGAGGACACTGGGAGCCCACGGGAAGCTGGGAGGAGAAGCAGCCAGGACAGGTGACCCCGACTGACCCAAGGGACATTCCAGGCCACAGGACATTGTGCTCAGCACACAGAGTGGGGGGAGGAAGGGGGCACATTTGGAGGGATGACATTTGCCTCCAGAAGTCACCGCTACCTGTGACGGGGCCCTGCGCTCCTGGAGATGGCTGAACACTTGTCTGACCGTGGGAAGCAGGAAATTGTTTCCTGTTTTGTTTGTGTGCATGGATTCTGCTTTCCCTATTAAAATGTCTTTATCTCCACCCATGAGTTTTCCCTCTTACTCTTCCAATTCTCCTCTGGGTCCTTCTGGTGGGGGAGTGAGCCAGTGGTGCTCAGCTGCTGGACGGGGTTAAACCACAACAAGTGTTTTAGTCTCTCTGCCATGATATTTACATCTCTTATGCCTCCTAAAATTGCTAACTGTGCAGGGTAAAGGACATCTTTAATGCAAGATGCCAGTGCTGTGGCTTTGTTCTGCACCTCCAGAAAAAAATCCAAACCAATTTTAACTTTCTCAACACCCAAGACACTCTCTGTGTGCCTGCTGCATGCCTTAAAGATCACTCATCAGGTCTGAAATCTTTCACCATGTACTGTTGACAAGGATCCCTTGTCCTGTGGCCTCTGAGGAAGAACATCTTGTTAACCATCTCACGTCCCAGCAATTCTGTCCAGGAAGTTGAAATCCAGTAGGAGCTATAAGTGGACTGGCAAGGGCTGTCACACCTATGAAAGAATTTCCTTGGGGAAGGGAAGAGTAAGAAAGAAAATTTTATTTTTATTCACGTTCATCTGGACTCTTAGACAGTGATGACTGATGGCTCTAAGGAAAGGGCTCTGCTATACAGATGGAGGAGTCCTGTTGGCTTTGGGTGAGGGAAATACCATCGACAAGCCTGCTCAAATAATGCCATGTGTTTTTAACAGATTATAAGAAGCCACAAGCTTTGTAAACCTCAGTAAGCAGATGTCAGCTTCAGCAATCAATTCAAATACACGTGCTGAGCAACATTCCCATGCTCACTCAGAGGGAAGCATGCTGCCCTCACTGACTTCTGAAATATTTTGGTCTTGCCTTCAACAGTCTCCAGGTAATGAGCAGATCAAGCTCTAATGAGCTCACCAGATATGACAAGTCTCTACTCAAGGTTACTGAGCACGACCTTATTCTCTCTTGGAGAAAGGGGAAAGTGTTATGCAGCATTTGCTTCTGACAGAAGAAAGTATCATAAACAAAACATAGGACTTGATCCAAGATGAAGAAACACCCTCCTTTCCCTGGAAGTCAGTATTGTTGGTGCCAGGCAAAACAATGCTGACACTTACCTGCCCAGGAGTAGCAATCAGAGCACAAGGGAGCACAGCAGCTGCAGGGGGAGGTCTGAAAGACTGATTCTGACAGCTGTAAAAGCAAGGGGGTTTAAAAATTCAGAAAAGTGTCAGTGCTCTAATAACAGAATTTCCAGGTCCAAGAACCACAGTTGTAGAATGAAGTCTGATGAGATACAAAAGTAACAAAAGCAAATTTGGATGGGCTCCTCTTGGAGAGATGAGGGCCTGTGAGAGAGATACTTTTCAAAACAAGAGACTCTCTCCGGGTTTTGCCATTAACTGAACCCTTGGGCACGGGTGGCAGAGCGCCACATCTCACTGTTCAAGTGAGGAGAGTGCCAGCAGAGCAGCAGGTGGCACCAGTCCCAAGGGCACCAGTCCCACCCTGCAGAAGAGCTGCCCTGTAAAGCCAGCTGGTCTCTTCCAAAAGTGCCACCCTGGCAATCCCACCCTCAGCGTGTGCCCCTCTGCCAAGCAAGCCTGAAACCCCCACTGGAAGTGCATCAAGGTGCCCTGGGGTCTTGTTCCAGTTCCACTCTGTTCCATGAGAAGCTTCTCACTGACGATACACACTGGTATCTTCTGCATACCAGAGCCATTAAATTTCCAAGCAAGACAGTAAAGGTGTAAAAATTATATTGGCAGACAACAGCCAGACTCATAATACTATTTTCCAAATTCAGAGACATGACAAAAGTAGGGTTAGTGGCTCTGAGAGCAAGGCAGGGGAGAGTTACACCTTAATGAAGAGCTACTTCTCAAAATGGAGCTGTGCCTGGTGGGTTTATTTCACCAAGTACAGAGAGCCTCTAAGTTTGCGTGGGGTAAGATAAGTCAGAAAAAAGACGCTTTGAGCAACGCTTCTTTAAAAATTCACATGCACACAAAAGAAGAAAAGTTGGGTGTGTGAGTCTCTGACAGCTTGCCTGAGGAGGATGTAAGGACTGCTTTCTGCTCCAGTGAGATATAACTCGTGGTCTGGCTTGTTCCCACAAGACAACTGTCCTTTTTCCAAAATAATAGCTTGAAAATGGGGCACATTTCTTAGGATTGTTTCTCAATTAGTGTGATGACAGTCACCACAGACAGGGCTTGGGTATTTCAAGCCAAAGGGACAAAGGGCTACTGTCACTGCAGTGTGGGAAGCTTTTCTCCAGAAAAAATAGAGACAGTGGCCACACTGAACATTTCTGCCTTAATTTGGTAGAATTTTAGCTTTATATAGCTGGTGGAAGGGCTGGAATACAAGTCTTATGAGGAGAAGCTCAGGGAGATGAGAGTGTTTAACCTGGAGAAAAAGAGGCTGAGGGGAGACCTTCCCTCTCTCTACAACTACCTGAAAGGAGGTTGCAGGGTGGAGGTCGGTCTCTTATCTCAAGTAAAAAGTGATAGGATGAGAGGAAATGGCCTCAAGTTGTATCAGGGGAAGTTTAAATTTAACACTGGGACTTTTTTTTCATGGAATGGGTTGTAAAGCACTGGAACTGGCGGCCCAAGGGAGTGGTGGAGTCACCATCTGCTCCTGTAAGATATAACTCGTGGTGCAGCTGGTTCCCACAAGACACTGTTCAAAAAACCTATGGATGTGTCAGTTGGTGGTTTAATGGTGAATGTGGTGTTTGTGCTAGTTTGATACTTGGACTTGATCACCTTAGTCATCTTTTGCAACTTCATTGATTCTATGATAGAATTCTTCATCCAGACCTTTTCAGGCAAAGTGTGTATCCTCCCAAGACAGCAGAAACAAAGCTCAGCAGATGAGCCTCTCCTACAGCAGCAGCGGGTCAGGCAACACAGGAAGAAACAAGCAACCTCTTCTGGTTCTCTGTGAAACAGAGACATCCCTCTCCAAAGGAGGTGGATTGGTAATTCTAACCTATTGATTCTTTTCCATACAGACCTCCACTGTTTCCCTCTATTAAAAACATTCCAAAATGAATTACAATTATATAGCAACATCCTCTGCCACTACTTAATTCAGTATCGACAGGAGACTTTGGCCTTAGGGAAAAGGAGCTTATCTTTGTTTCATTGCTACTAGCAAATGTTTTAGCCACTTCTGCAATTACTATAATCACCTTTTATTTTTCAATAACCTTGTTTTTCAACAGCCAGTATCCATCTCCCACTCCTTTGCTTTCTGGCCTCACAACCAGTTATGTAGCTGCTGAGGTAATTTCTGTTTGAAGCATTGGGTGTTTTACACAGCAGAGTTACAGAGCTTTTGGAGAGACACAAATCAGTGTCTTACCTGGGCATTAACCCCAACTTTGGTCAGTGTAACTAACTGTCTGAATTGTGAGCATTATGTCAAATTGTTCCTGACAAATCTGGTGGCCTTCTACAATGGGCTCACAAGGGTCTTACAACACTGCAGGGTGAGGGAAGGGCCACTGGCACCATCGACATGAGCTGTACACAGCATTCAACACCCTGTCCCACACAACATCCTTGTCTCTGACCTGGAGAGACATGGATTAACAGCAGGATGCAGGACAGCTGTGCTCCAGAATCCCCATAGTTTTTGTGAAGCTGCTGCTATTTCACACATCCTGCCACCACAATCCAGGCCTTTTCTCTATAACTCCAGGTCTGATGCAGTTTTTACTTTTGCATATCTATTTTTGCCTAGTTTTTAACAGAAAATCTGCTGTGACGGCCACAGTGAGTCAATGACACTTTATGTTCCTCTGTAAGGACTTGGGATCCAGGCAAGCAAAAGTAGTGCATGAACAGCCACATAGATAAAGCACCCAATTGCACAATCCTTGTAGCACTGTGGTGATAACTTCCTTGTAATAAACAAAACAGAAATATGCATAGTTTATATTGCATCAGCTTCTCTAAAGCTCTTTTCTCTATGTGGTAAATTTCCCTTTACTTTCATAGTTCAAAAATCAAGCTGTTGGTCAAAAGGGCAACATTTACATCTTTACTGGAGTCTCCAACCACTTTACAGGCTGAACTAAACCTCCAGGAAACTGAAATACTGTCCTTCACAGCCAGAAAGTCTGGAGCAGGGATCCAAGAAGGGGCAGGGCTTGGCTCTCCAAGCCCATTCCAAGTTCTCAGCCGTGAGTGTGTCCTCCCAACACCACACACTTGTCCTCAGAGGCAAAGTTTAAGTGCCCTGGCTCTCCTGCTGTCTTGGTTCACTCTGATCCTGGCATGCAGAGAACAAAGCACAGGAGAGGACAGGGACTGGTGGAAGCTGCAGGATTAGCCTGTTCTCTTGGAGCAAGGAGAATTCATGGAAAAAGGATGGATGAGAGGAAGAATGTGCCAAAGAAGGAATAAACCCCCAAATTCAGGTATAATATCAGTATTGCCACTGGCTAACAAACTGTGACAATGCAGGTCACATCAAATTCAGAGGAATCATTCTGACATCTCTGAAGCCAAACTTGGTTCTTTCAAAATGAGTAATTTTGACTACCTGAGATGTTTGAAATGGACCTAGAATTAAGACTAAGTAAATCTAAAAGCAACAGTGCTCCACTTCATCAAAACCAAAATTATTTTGTCCTGCCTTTGCTTAACTAAAAATTGCTTCAATTCAATGTAAATGAGTATTTTTCACAGCATTGTCACCAAAAATATCTAAGTCAGATACTTTGCACAAACTGATTTAAGTGAAGCTCTACTGAGAAAAAGCATTAGATGCATGGAGCAATAGCATTTACAGCAGAAGTCTTGCACTAATGCAGGGTGCAGGCTCTGCAAAAGGCATCACCATATCCCATCAGGCTAAAGGAATTTAAGATACAGGCAGGGGTGTCCTTATCACACCCTGGCAGCTTTGGATGCAATCTAGAGTGTCAAAAAAGAGACAGAAACTGTCAGGTCAGCTCTGACTCAAGTTGCAGGTAGCCCCAGACCATGTTTACACGTGAGTTTGTAGAAGTCCCAGGGTGAAGCAACACAGGTCTCTGCTTCAAGACTAATTCTGAAGAACTATTTGTAGGACTCCAACTGCTATGTTTCAACCCAAATATTCAGATGACATCTTCCACTTTTATCTGTGGTTTTGCATGCCAGGATGCAAGAAGTACCTCAACAAGTTTTGTTTTTTTAAATCCAAACCCAGCCACGTGTATTGTGCTTTGAATTTGAGCTGGGAGTGGGAATCTGATTCCTCCCTAAAAGAAGTGGAGGTGATGCCTTATGCTTCCCTGGCAGAGTCAAATTAACTGAGCTGGCAGATTTGATAGAATTAGATTTCCTTTTCAAGCTGGTGCAGCACTGATGTGTCAGCACACAAAGTATTTCAGATAAGTAAGATTAAGTCACTGATTGAAGGTCCAGCCTCTAGAAATAATGTAGTGTCCTTTAAAAGGAAAAATCTTTGGTTTGTATTGGTATACCAAAGCTCTAAACCCAAAACTTTTAAAAAATCTAAAACTCCACAGATCCTGGAAAAACATCAGTGGCAATTATTTAGTCCAAAGACATCTAAAAGTTGCATCAGATTTAATACCTCGGTGTCGCTGTGCTGGTTTTCACTCTGCAGAACAATCCCCCAAAGGGATGGACAAAAAGTCACCCTGCAGGAGTTTTGGGGATACCAAGAGTATCTGTGCTCACCTCCCTGCCAGCAGCAGTCCTGTGTCAGGCACCAGCAAGGTGGGAAAGGTGCTTGGACCCTGTGGGCTCTAACCTGTCACCCATTCCTCCTTGTCCTCCACTCAAATAATTTTGGATGGAAAGCTACAAAGTGCTGAGCCTGCACTGAAAACCTGCTGGGACAAAGGACTTCCAAAGAGGTGGAAAAGTTCCTACAAAAAACAAACAACCATAAAAAGCTCTATTGAGATGATGTCCTCAGAGCAAGACAGCTACACTTCAAACATTTGTCACCAGGTGCAGGTTTCAGCCACTTACGTTGTGTCTCTTTTGCACTCTAGGATACCTTGTAATTGCCTGGCAGAAATAGCTGTGGGACTGGCCCAGAAAAACAGATGTGGCTTGATGAGGTTAACAGGTTTCCTGAAATAGTACAGCTCCTCTCTGCTCAAAGGTTTTGTCGTCTCGTACACAGGGCACAAATCTTCCTCTCCCTGAGGAAGGACGTGCACGTCAGTCCACATGAAGCAACTTAATCACAGACAGTCCAAAGTGAAGCAAAGCCAGGAAAGAATTGCTTTCCACCCTCCTTACCCCAAGAACTGCATTTTAACAATTACTACAGTCTTTACAATTGATGACATTCCTAATCTTAACTCATGCTTCAGAGCTAGCTTCTATGAATACTATGGAGAGTGTCTTTTAAAAAGAGCTCCCTGTCTGTCAAGACCCCTCATTTTCCACATTCCACAGCTATTACACAACTTGAGGGGGTTGTGCAACCCTGACTTAAAAGAGCTTTTCAAAATTTTGTAGGACATTTTACACAAAGTGATTTGAGCTTGCTACTTACAAACCACAGCATGGGACACTTGGCACCAGTGGGAAGAGGAGGCTGGGGTAAGAGTGGGAAAGGTGACCAGAAGGGTGACAGCAGTTCCTGTGTGGCTGCTAGGTTAATTAGTAGGTTAATTAGGTCAGCCCAGAGCCCTTATCAGGACAAAAGGAGTCACAAGAAGTGACAACTCTGAAGAAGTAACAGACACCCCCTAAATAGAGACCACGTATGTTGATAAGGTGATCTGTTTCAGAAGAGAGGTTTGTGCCCAGAAAGCACACACAGCTCCCACCAGGTCCATTCCATTGACAAACACATTTTGGGTGCCACTGAAGATACCCTGGACATCAAACCCAGCCTCCTGAAGTCTCAAATACAACACCAGGTGTCAGACAGCCACATCTTTCTGTCCTGGCACCAGAACAAGGACAGATAGTCCAGGGCAGTTCCAACAGCACTGAGAGACGACAGTTGAGAAGCCAAGATCCCCAAAGCCCAGTAGGAGACTCCCAGCTCCCTGGAGCAGACACCTTCTGGGCAATGAACCAGCCCTCAGACACCAAGCTAGCCCAGAAAGGGATGCAGATGTGCTCTGGATGGGCTGCAAAGGCAGCTGTCCATCCCACCAGAGGCACCAGGCACACCACTCCTGCCTGGACTGGAGAGGCAGACGGGAGCTGTCCCATTCCCAGGCTAGCCATGGCCTCCACTGGTCTGCTGGCTGCTGCCACAGGCACTGTGGCAAAAAGAGCAATGCAAACATTTACAACAGCAGTGTTTTGCCTGCAAGGCTGCACCTCTTGCACAGGAAATGTCTGTATGGGTCAAGGAGCTTTCTCGCTGTTGTAAGCAATTCCTCTGAATTGTGAGCTGACAGATAACCCCAGAGTCTACTTTCAGCTTGCATACCTCTGAGTTCAGTTCTATCAGTTAAGAAGCCCACCATGAACATAACAGACAGGCTTTGATGTAGTCAGGCAAGACGATGGCAGAGGGGGAAAAGTATGCCTGTCATACTTCACCTTAATTCCTGGAATTCATTCCCATGTTTTAATAACCTACATTAGTAATCTCAGACCAGTTCAAAACGCATCTGCCTCTCTGCTCTTTGCAAGCTTGATTGATCACAAGCTGTTTAGCAAGTATTTTATAGTAAATAAAAATATTTTACAGTAATATTTATTTAAAGATATAAAAATTATTAGTACAAAGTTAACTAGGCTTACACTGAAAGATTCCACCAGAATATCTTGGAAGAGTGGCTGGTTATTAAAAATAATTATTCCACTTAAGAAGTACTTGTAGGTGAAGACTTTATTCCCTACTTCACCAGTTCATCTATCTGCTGCTTCAGATGAGACACCGAAAGTCTTATGCTGCCTTCTGAAAAGTACAGAAGATAGAGAAGACAGAGAAAATTAATTAAGTCTGGTCTGAAAAAGAAAAAAATAGTTAAAGAAGCTCCACATGTGGCATGTGACAGCCTTGAAACAAGACAAAAAATGCATCCTTTTCAGAGTTCCCTCAGCCAGAGGCATGAAAAGCTCCACCAGGTGGTGAGATTAACAGCACTTGAAACAAGCTGTGGAGCTGAGTCTGCTCTCTCTCCTTTGCTTTTTATAAGCATGTTTCTGCTTCACTGTTCTTTTGAAATAGGTGTAAAAGATGTTCTGAATAAAAATTTATTTCTACTATCATTTAATGGCAGCATTTGCAATGTACTTGACACAAAAGATGTTTTTATAACCTAGAAGATGGAACTGCCATCTGCATGACCTTAATTTCTTTTCAAGTTGCTCCCAGTTTTACATAAACAAAAAAAGAAAACTGATAAGCACATACCAGGTCTTATATAAAATTACATTTAGTTTGAAAAGCGACCTTCCTCAATTGAGGAAAGCCATTACCACTAGCAGGATAATCAAGTTTGGAAGAAAAACTTCATAATAGGTTTCAAGTTCGTTCCTGGCCGGGATGTGTGACAAATTCAGACAAACAGGGCAGCTCACTGTGTCCTCTGCAGAATCAAATTGTGCACTAAGTGAGCGAGCCAAAATAATAAGTAATTCAATTTCTCTCTTCTTTTGCACTTTCAGAGACAATGATTCTACACACTACTAAGCAAAAAGATAAAATAAGTGTGTACTAGCAGAACTGCACTTTATAAACTTAGTGGCAACTTTAAAGCTGGTTTGGCAGACCCATAGACTGGGACTTGATTGAGGCACAGGATTTAAACCTCCTGACACTGAAATGTTACCCTGTGGCAGCACCAAAACAGAGAAAATGAAGTGAGAAATTGAGAAGCAGAGCACCAAGTTCACCAGAGACCTGTGCTGGGGGCTCGCTGTTTCCAGGGTAAACAAGAAAACACACCCTATTAACCAATAAACGAGTCCACTCTTTGTTAGTCACACCAACCACCCCCTCCTCTACCCCCAGCCACCGCCTGGCCATGTGTTCAAGCAGATTAAAAACTTTCGGGTTCCCAGATAAGCCCAGCAAAGACCGAGGCACAGCCATGCCCTGCAGGTAACATCGCAGCTGTGCCGAGAGCAGGAAGGGGAGCCCAGCGCCAGCCTCGTGTATCACAGAGCAGCTCCGCCGAGGCGCTGCGAGCGCAGCGGCCTGGGGAAGGAAGGGGCTGCCCGGCACGGGTGGCACAGGATGCTGTGCGTGGAACAAGCCAAGTATTTGCAAGCAGATGCTTCACACAGAGCCGCCCCTCCGGCTGGAGCTGTGTAAATAATATACAGGAGGGGTGTGCTGCTAATTGAGTACCTCCCGAAATGTCAAGAGGCAGGAAGACTCCAGTTAAAGGCAACTCTTCATTTTACCCTCGTGTCACTGAGGAGCACCAAAGTAAATGAACTCCTGAGGACAAGATCAAAGTAGAATAAGAGCCTTTTTTTTATATATATATATCCTTGAATCTCCTGTCCCTTTTGTACACTGAAATTTAATTTCCTTTTCAAAGCGAGCTTTCGGAGCTTATGAAAATTGACCCAAAAGATTACAAGGGCTTTGTCACCCTTCCAATCTCTCTGAAAGATCCATAATTAGGGTAGGTTTTTCCTTCAACATATGTGCTCAGCAGAAAAGTATATAATTCAGACTTACACGTACGTGAACAAATTATTCCAATGTATTGCATACATACGAGCCCAAGCGTTACAGAGTTGAAAAATCTTTTGTGCCTCAAATGTGCAAATACACGTCAAGACATTTCTTTTTTTACTGGCTTGTTTTCATTTGTGCCAAGACTACACACGAGCGCACTAAGGACCTGGGATGGATGTTTGTTACTGAGATATATATACCAAGTACAATAAAAACAAACTGCTGAGCTCGAAGATTAGTTATTTATACTCCACTAGAAATTAATTCTGCAAGGAGGAATGTGCGAGCCGATACCTAAGACAGCTTTTTGCCCTCTAACGGAGTAACACTGGCTTTACTCTTTCGGCACACAGCCTACCCAGGGGAGAAAGCAAGAACGTACAACGATCAGGGCGCAGGGCTCCGCCGGGCTGCGCCCACCCGGCGGCAGCGCCGGTCCCCCGTGGGGCAGCCGCACAGGGGTTCCCCGGGGCTGTCGCCCCCCGAGCATCACCCGAAGGTGCCCCTTGCTCCGGAGCTCACCCCGGCACCCGCCGCCTCCCCTCTGCCTCCCTCCAGCGGGGAAACCCCGGCTGGATGGCGCGAAGCCTCCCCGCTCCGGAGCACCGAGCCGGAGGATGCTGCGAGCTCCGCCAGCGCCGGGGCCGCCCCTGCTTCTAAATAACAGAAATAAATTTTTAAAAACCCCGACAACTGAACAGCCGAATGAGGAGCCAGGAGGCTGGGAGGCTCCCACCGCGCCTTCTGCAGCAGCTGGGAGCGGAAGATTTGCAGGTAAGCGGAAAGGAAGGCGGGCGGCAGGGAGAGCGGAGGGGGTCCCGCGGTACTCACGGCGGGGCGCGGGGGCCGGCGGGCGGCCGAGCCCCATGGCCGAGGGACGGTGGGTCGGTGCTGCGGCTGCCGCCGCGCTGGCTGTGTGTCCGGCTGTCTGGCTGTCTGG